>DF358048.1:80569-93146 GCA_000787875.1 Solanum virginianum
TACGATCCCACACATCACTCACGGATATCTGAATTCAAGTTTTAAAGCAAATCACACTTTCTCAGTACACACATCACTCTGAATGGTTGTTACGTATTGTTTCGTACTGAAGCTTTTTCTATTGTACTAGTTTCTGGGCACCTGTGTTCCATATGAATTTTAAGGTAATATAGAAGGCTATATTGTTTCAATGAATATAACATTTGGATAGATTTTTATTGTTATTCATTGTTACATAATGTCATACATCAATAATTTGAATCATAAACCTTAGAGAAAAGTAGAATCCGTGATAGAGCTACTATAAAAAGGTAGAGTAAGGAATAAAATAGGATTATTAAATAATAAGTAAAAGACAAATGGTCATTATACAAAATGAGACTTTTTGCATCACCTAACGATAGATTTAAAAGATAACAATACAACAAAACTTAAGTAACAATCAAAACAAGCATCCAAACAAAGTGCAGCAGGTCAGCGATGGTAAAACCATCAACCGAAGTAATTACACTATTCCAACAATTAGGGAAACTAAAACCCTAATTACAGCATTGTAACAACCAGTAAGAAGAAATAAGCGATTAGAACCTAGATAAGTGCTAATATTTACAGAAATTGGAAATGGGTCAAAGTAAACCAAACAAGTAGCACTAGAAGAAAGAAGGAAGGTAAAAGATAAAACCTGAAAGAGCGCTCTAGTCATGCTAGGGAATTGAATGAGAATTTGCCTTGCTTGTTGCGGGTTCTGATCCACTAGCGCCTACAGAAATTTCATCAAGTGTATTTAGGAAGAGAATACAAGTAAAAAAAAAATGAACAACGGTTGAACTTGAATTAATCTTCAATAACGAAAATTGAGCATGGATTATTATACGCATACACATATATGAGTACCTTCGTCCGAGACATAAGATCGTACAGCTCTTGTTTAGACATTCCCGCCATATTCGCCGCTAAACCGTCGCCGGCCATTGCTGTCGAGCTCTTCCACCGTACTCTCGGAGGAGGAAGGGAAAGAATGATAGGAACAGGGGCTTCTCAAATCTCTCTTTTCTTTTCCGGTTTGCTACTTAATTGGGCTTCATGGCCCAATTTTATGGCCCATATAATAGCCCACTACCCTGTTGGACATAGGTAGATTATTATAGGGAAAATTACGTAGATAAACACACATATATTAGTTAATCAACTAACATAATCATATTTTGAATTAATTATGACTCGCGAAAAATATCTAACTATAATTATAGTTTGAATTTTGTATAATTCGTGTAATTTATATAAAGTTGTGCGCGAATCAAATCGTATGGCGAAATATACAAACATTGCAAATTATATAACAAATAATATAAATATTGTGCACTAATTGTATAGCGAAATATACAAATGTTATATAAAAATTGTGAATTGTATAGCGAATTATACAAATGCTGTTATAACTATAGCTACGAAATGTAATTGCCCAAGCTATAGCTATAGAACATAATTAAGGTATTTTTTTAGTGGTTATACGCGAAATACACTAGGGTCATTTGGTAGAGTTCATTGACAAAAATAATGCGTGCATTAACTCTTTGTATAAATAATTCCTTATTTGGTATGCTTTTTTATACTATGTGTAAGCATTAGTTACACGTCTTATTATATATTAAGGTGTGTGTTCCTAATACTATGGATTTTTAGGTATTAGTAATCTAAATTTTTTTAATGCATGCATTAGCATGGTTAAAGACCACATTAGCCCTCAAAAATCTTTATCTTTTCCATCATAATTGCGAAGGGTATCTTTGTAAATAAATATTTTTATTCAATACATGTTATTTTTAATACACCAAACCATAAGCTATTTTTAATACACCAAATCACTCATGCAATACGTGCTATTTTAATATACCAAACCATTAGTTATTCCCTTCGTATATACTACTATATACTATAAGCACTCATAAACATTTTTATTTTATTTTTTTCATATATATGACAAAGTGCTTTAATTTGAAGTTTCATCAAATTAAGTTAATGTGAAGTGTTTAATTTAAGGATCTTATGAAGTTCATTAAACACGAATAGGATTGGATGCTGTCCCACAAATGAAGTACTACTATATCCTATTTGTAGTCCTGACAAATCTTTGGGACCAAGTTAGAGACAATATATAGGCCATATATTCAGTGTAACTTTTTTTACACTGCAGATTAACAACAATAGAAAGCAACATGAATAACTTTAGTCTACATTGTGTTGTCAATGTGTATAAGTAAAAGAATTTGAAATTTTATTTTTTAACTATCGTCCCTCTTTCTTTCTATAGATGTCTGGTGTGATCTAGTAGTCAATGAAATGGTTGAGAATCATATGATTTCAGATTCAAATTTCAACTGAGAAAAAACAAAGCTAGGTTCTTCTTGTTGTTCATCCCTACTTGGTGAATAAAGTTACATGGTATCTATTGTTGGTGTAAGGTGGCGGTGTTCCATGAAATTAGTCAGATTGTGCTAATTTTAACCCAGTATATTTAAATTATAGACTATAGTACAATTTTTCAACAAATGGTTCCTTCGGATACTCTAACTCCGCCTGTTCTGCCTGCACCAGAGTATTCTAATGGAGTAATTCTTTTGTAAAGAGCAAGTTACAGATGCGTGTGATTGGGTTTTGGTCTCTTCATTCTTAAATTATATTGTGTAGCTTTAATTTACTATGGAGGATGGCTTATATTATAAATATTTTTTTAAAAAAAATTCATGTACTAGGTTGCTTAAAGTATGATAACAAAATAATTAAGTACAAAGGAATATATAATTGATCTACGGAAAAAGCAAAGGACCATCTTGACTAACAAGGAAATTTGTGAAAGCAATTAAAGGACTGACCTTTTTATTCTTTAGTGCTACTTTGTTTATTTTTTGCTTTACCTAAGTAAAGAAGAGGATTACTAGAAACTCAAAATATTTCATAATTTCAACTAAATTAAGAAAACAATGCAATGTTCTGAAGAAACAATTGCAAGGTTATTCTACAATGTCTCAAGTTCATTTCAACTTTTCCTCATTTTCTCCTACTTCACTTCCATTTTACTTGGCAAACTCTTCTACTTTCTTGGCGGAAATCCGTTTTTCTGGAGGTATGTATTGTATGTTTTTAGTGTCATAGTCAGTATATGTTCCTGCTCGTGTCTGGATAGAGAATGGACACGACTTTCCCACTCTCCTGGTTCTACCATCCAAAATAGACAGGTCGTACTAAGTTTCAGGATTGTGTGAGATAGTACCAGATTGAATCCGTTCAATTTCTTAGAAGGATTATTAATACTTTAATTTTTTCGAGGAATGAACATTCCTTCGTTTAGTAATTGTGAATGACTGGTTTTTTCAATCTTTTCCCGCCTCTGTTTTGTTTTAATATGAATTTTTCAAATTCTGTGTTGACATATTACTGTGGATTTTGCAGGAATCGAGTTAATGGATACGAATTTGCTGAGTTTTCGGACGAAGAAAATGAATATAATTATCACAATGATGCTGAAACGGAGGGAAAAAATCACCTTCTAGCACACACGTTTCGCGGAAATGAAAAAATTGAATACAACTTAAATAGCAACGTGGTTGATGAAGGAGATTCCGCTTATGCATCAGTAGCTTCAGAATCTGTTCATACTGATGACGATGTTGAAGAGAAGAATCTCAATTCTGAATCTTACAATTGCAATTTGAACATGATGGATGACGACATTGATCATGGTACGTACTATGTTTAATTGTTGATCAAATTTTATAAAAGATGTGATGATTTAATTCTGGCTTCTTTTGTTGATGCAGGGAAGTTTTATAGGAAAGTCGCGAAGAATAAGAAAGTAAAGCAGAGTAAAAAGATTTGTAGAGAGGAGAGTTTCCTGGTTTATGCACCAGCTAAGTTAGAGAGCAAGAAACTGGAATTCCGAAAAAAGGAGGATACTAATGTTGATGAAATATTTGGAGATTCTTATAAGGTTGGATCCATTTCTAAGAGTTCTTTTGAATGGAGAAGCTCCATTAACGATTCGCGTAGTGAAGAAGAAGATCTGTTTTCTTCTTCTTCAAGACGAAGTTGCCCCAAATGGGAATCTTACACTGTCTTCCAAAAATATGATGAAGAAATGCTGTTTTTAGATAGAATCAGCGTCCAAAAACTCCATGAAACAGGTACTAACTTTCCCCACTTGCTTGTTTTTCGTACTGCGACAATCATCTAAACATTTAGAATTTGTTATAGTATATGTTTTTGAAACATTATCTAAATTCTTCCCATCTCTTTTCTTCAGAATCACTAAGATCCATTCAATCATGTCCAAGATCGATATCAGACAGGATTGTTCATAAACTGGCGATGAAAAACAGGAAATCGTCCGAGTTTAGACACAATCCATATCATGAATTGGAGGCTGCTTATGTTGCACAGGTACACACGAAGCAAAAATACACGAGTGACAATTCTGAGATTTATGTATTGACAAGGTTGATATTAAATTTAAAGATCCTGGATACGCCTGCTGTATGTAGGTATGCTTAGCTTGGGAAGCACTGAGCTGGAACTACAAATACTTCAAAAGCCTAAGAGCTTCGCGTCTTGAAGAGGACACTGGTTGTCCTGCTTATGTAGCTCAGCATTTTCAACAATTTCAAGTGCTTCTACAAAGATACATTGAGAATGAGCCATATGAACATGGTAAGAGACCAGAGATTTATGCCAGAATGAGAAGTTTAGCTCCAAAGTTGCTTCAAGTTCCGGAATATCGAGGTAATTAACTTATCCGTTTAACTTCTATAAACCAATTGTCATTTTAAAGTATTTTACCAGTAGTAATTCTTTATAACAAGACCTCTGTTTCAATTTGTTCGACTTAACATGATGCTCTCTGTTTCAATTTATTCGTCTTAATAGTGATATTTCATCCATTCAATTTGTTCATCTTAACGTGATACTCCCTCTGTGTCAACTTGTTCATCTTATACTCCTTATTAAATCGTCTCAAGAAGAATGTATCTTCACTCTTTTAGATTAATTTTAACTTCTCAGATGACATGCTTAACACAATACATTCTACTTTCTATCTTTAGTTTAAGATTATAAAATTCAGAACTCTTCGTTACTTTCTTAAATATCATGGCAAGTCAAAATTAGACAAACAAAAGGGAGTGTATGTCTAACTTGTTGCAGCAGGTAAAACTATAGTGAACTTTTTTTCTTTGTAGTACAAATTGCAGGGTTCCTTCCCAAGACCCTGTATATAACGGGAGCTATATTGCACCGGACTTGTCCTTTTTATACAAGTTGTAACGTATTTAATTTAGATCTCCTTTTTGTCTCCATATCGAAATTAAATACTAACAAAATTTTGACTAGATTCAGATGAGGAAAAAGGACAGGAAGAATTGTGGTCGAGAATATCATCAGATTCATTTCTTGGGATAATGGAAGAAGCAATTAGAACATTTATGAAATTTCTCAAAGCAGACAAAGAGAATCCTTGTCAATTACTAATGACAGCTTTCTTTAGGAGAAACAAAAGAGCCTCTGCTGACCCTACTCTTCTCCTCTTACTCAAGAAAGTCAACAAAAAGGCGCGTATCTATCTGTTCTAACTATTTTCAAAATTACAGATCTCACTAACTTACTCGAACATAATTTTTGTAAATGCAGAAAAAGTCCAGGGTGAAGGATATTGGTAGGTCAGGGAAATGCAGCTTACGGAAAAGGAGATTAAAAGAAGAAGAAGAAGAAATGGAAATATTGATGGGATTAATAGACTTAAAAGTGGTATCAAGAGTATTAAGAATGAGTGAAGTGAATGATGAACAATTGCATTGGTGTGAAAACAAAATGAGCAAAGTTAGAGTTTCTGATGGCAAATTATATAGAGATGCTTCACCACTTTTCTTCCCAGCACACATTAGTTAAATGAGTTAAAAGTTTTTATACATTGTTAGGGTAAATAATTTTGTAATAATATCAAATTGATATTCAAATGTTATTTATAGATAGGTTCTCTTTATAATAACCGATAAAGAGTATTTACACTAAGAAAGATAAATAAAAACCCTCAACTTCTTGTTTTGTAAGTCTGAAATTTGCCAAAACTAGTTAAATATAAAATATTTTTTTAAAATTGAACATATTTTATCATAGTTGAGTATTACGTGAAATTATACCAATGATTTTCGGAACAGATCATCTTAAACTTTTGACTCTGATGGTTTTATGGGTGAATTTTCAAGACCAACAAACAAAACTTGAAGATCATTATTGTAAATCACCCGCTATGAACAACTAACTGAGTTTAATAATGGCCGCATATTGTTATGAAATGGTAAGATTATCAAGGATGTCTATTATATTACTTTTAAGAAGTTACTCTCATTATTTTACTTTGTAATGAATATTGTCAATTCTTCACTGGTTTAAGTTATTATGATTGTAATCGTAATACTTTCATATCCTTTTTCGTGATCAGTTCGTATATTTTTAGTGTTTTTCAGTATAATCTTATAAATAAGGATATTGAGATTCAAGTTATATATAATTATAAAAATTGCAAAAATAAGAAAAACTCTCGTTTTTTTTTCTCTACATCTCTTATTTGTCTATGTTCGTCTTTAATATTGTTGTCTTTTGAACTTAATCTTTTAATAGCTGTGAGCTATACTCTGTTATGCCACCTAGGAATTAATTGTTTTATAAATAAGTATCCAAAATAATTAAAGCTGGTCGCAAAAGAGTACGTAATTAGAAAATGCCACACGCTCTACCTTCCGTCCTCCTTAAATTAAGCTTTCTTGCATAGTAGCTTAGTAACATGGAAAATAAGCACAAATAATCTAACGTGGTTAAATTAATTATACTAGTACTCTACATATGCGTGATGATTTTATCTCCTAATATATACTTTTATTTCTTTTATTAGTTGTGGGTTGGATCTTGTTATACATATTTTCTGTCTTATATGTTCTTCTCACGAGTGATTCATAAATAAAGAAAAGTAAAATGTATAGTGTATTAAATTAACGACAGTTGGAGTAAGTAGTAACCGTGTACATTAATAATTAAACCCAAAAAAATTTGGTGGTGGGTTAGAAGCTCACCTACCATGCCATCACCTTTTTTGATCTTTATTTTTATCTCTTTTGTTCAGTGCCACAATTTTTGCAGTTTTAATTAAGTGCACGATTGGCTGCGTGAAAGGTATTTAATTTTTGCTTCTCTTCATCTAAAGCGAATATAAATTTTTTAAAATATATGGGACATAATTTATAAAATTAATGTCAAGTAAAAAATTTTTTGGAAGAGGCAGAAGCGCAAATAATCCATCTAAATTTCATACGTGCAATAATAATCTTCTTACATGAATAAAGCTTGTATGAAGTAACTAACATTGAGAACTTTATACTATTATATATGTGGCTATGTGCGTTATTATACTAATAATATTAATGAAATAATGAAATGGATTTGAATTTAAAATTTTGAGCGTTAGGTCCTAAAAAAAAGTAATTGATAAATTATTGGTACACTATTAGAGAGCTCATATGGCTGTTTTCTCAATTTATAGTTGTTGAAGCTAAAATCTCATTGAATTGTTGAACAATTTATTTATTTGTATATGCTTCTTTTTCTATAATATCTATATTATGAATTATGATTACTTTATAATCCTATTTTGACCTTTGGACGGACAGTCAACAACTTGGTCAAATTCACTATGCTTTTTGTTTTATGTGCTTGGAAAGTTAGATGTCTCAGTTTGATGAGTTCTTATTCTGAGTTGTAAATGTTGACTTTAAATGTATGGTGTTTATTTAACTAATTATATTTATGTAAGAAGTTTCTCTGTATATTTAAGTTTTTGATAAATTTTAATTGAATTAAGTATTTATTAAAAATTGAATTTTATATTTTTATCATGTATAATGAAATTACACCTATACTATTCTTCTCAAATTTTATTTGTGGATTAAGTGGATGTGTTCATAAGAGTGTTGGATTAATTTTAAAAGACATATTACGCAAAATATCTAATTTTACAAAGAGTTCATAAATTCACATGCATAATAATTTTAAAAGTAAATATGCCCCTAATGTGTTATTCTTATTTATTTATAGTACAATATTCAAAGAATGTAAACATATAAATATTTGATTTTAAGATATAAAGAATCCATTTATAATTAATGTATTACTTCCTCCGTCCAACTTTATTTGACACCTGTTAATTTAATACACGAATTAAAAAATAGTAAATGATGAGATAATTTTATCAAAATACCCTTTAAATATAATAAATATTGTTGGACATCTCAAAAAAATAGTATAAGGGTATAGATCGAGAGATGATATTTCTACAGAATTTTTATAATGTTAGAAATGTAAATATTATATATTTATAACTATATCATGTTATTTAGGAATATTATGAAGGTGCATTTTATTTTACCCCAAATTTCCGAGTAAAATGTTGATGATTATCCACGTGCAATAATATAAAATCACAGCTAAACGACAAAAAGTATTTTTATTTATTATATGTATTTTTTATGTCTCGTCTGTTTCCTATGTATACTCCTACTAAACTAGTACTGGTATATGTACCTCTCTTTCTTTGTCATCATCTTTGTTCCCCTAAAATCTCTCTCCTCCATTTTCGCCTTTCACAGAGGCCATCAGTTTCTCACCTTCTAGGTATAATCCCCTTTTCCATTTCTGTATTTCTATTTCTTATCCAATTACTTATTCTATTTTCCTCATATGTTTATTTTTAGTAATATCATACATATATATATAGTACATAGATTTGGCCATAGAGATCTCAAGTTTGTGATACACTGTATTCTTCTTCTCTTGTTTGTTGATTCAGGCTGTTAGATCTGTTGGTACGGCAGAATCGGGAAAAAATGAATAGGTGGGCTTATCAGCAAACTGCCTTGATGGGTTTTGGTGGAGTTGAAGAAATTAGACGGGGAGATATCTCTGTATCTGATGGTCTTGTTTGCCCCAAACCTCGCCGGAATCGGTTTTTCAACGAACCCATCAGACCTTCTCAATTCCTTCAAATCAAGTATGTTCTTATACCTTCTTGTTTATTTGTTTGATGTTTAATTTCTCCCTTTTGTTTATTGGTTTTGGTGTTTCTATTTTCGGGTCTTGCAGTAATCAGCAAACGGAAGGTTATGATTTGAAAGCTGGATCTGAGCTTCTGGATATCATTCTCAGTGAGGTAGCTTATGGATGATTTAGTTTGTGATGTGAACTGTTTATAATTCAATTACTGTATCTGATAATTTTTTTGGTTCTGTAAACAGGGGAGCTATGATGGGGAGACACACAGTTTTGAGATGGCTTCATCTCCACCATTCTTTTTTGGGTCTCCGCCTACCAGGGCTTCGAATCCCCTGATTCAGGATGCACAATTTAGAAACGACAATTTTGTTCCTATACTAGCAATTCCAGAAGGAGAACCTTCATTGCCACCGTCCTTTACTCCCGCATGTGCTCGGAATAATGGAGGCGGCTGCGTTCCAGTGAAGTTTGGGATCAAGCCAGCTGCTGTGAGAATTGAGGGATTCAATTGCTGCAGCAGCAGGATCTCTGCTGTAGCTTAGGTAAATCATGTCGAAGAGATGATGAAAAAACAACCAAAACAAACAAAAATATACTCAAAAATGATATTTTTGGAGAGATTTGAAACCAAAACAAATTCGTTTTAGTCTTGTATATATAGAGTGAAAGAAAGATGGTGACCATGAGTTATGCTATCCTGTCATTCAAATCGTGTTTGTGAATATGTTTATGAGGTGATGAATTAGTATTTAAGTTGAGATTGGAAAAACAATAAACGGAGAAAACCCAAAGAGTAGAGAGAGGCCAAAAGATTGCCCTCTTCCTATTGGGATTGTTAGTTTTTCTTTTAAGCATTAGGCTAAGTTATGTAATGAGTACCTACTCTAGTGTGAGAGACTCGTAAGGAGTCTGTCTTTGTGACTGAAAAGTTTATCACTCTTATCCTTCACTGTAATTGTAATTCAAAGAAGAGGAAAAGATGATCATCTTTTGACAAATTCTTTTCATCTTGTATATTCTACTAATAATTATGCTAATTCATTTTTCTGTGTGCTACTGATTTGCTTATTATTTCTGCTGTATCGTTTGCAAGGAAGCACATTTAATAAGTTTTTTCTTGTCAAGCTTTATTTGTTTACTATGTAATAGTATTGTCACGCACATACATGTATGAAAGGTGCATTTAATAACCTTTATGAGTTTGTCTTTATTCTTTCCCTGATTTTTGCTTCGTTAGGTAAGTTAGTTAATAGTTGTGGAGGAGAGCTAGCCTTTTTAATTAAATGCACGACATGTTTAAACAATTAAGACTGCTGAAAGGCAGCCTTTTAAATTTTATAGCTATGCATGTTTCCTAAGGACCAATACAATATGTACCTGTCAATCAATGCGATGCGATAAATGTAGAAGATTTTATGTCTTGCATCTTAAAACTTCTCTAGGGATTTATATTTCGTTTCCCCCTCTAGTGTTCTCTTTCCCCTCTTTTGAGTTTGTTTATCCAAATATTGTGTTGCTAGATTAGTATTTATATATTAAGTAAATAGAGCTTTGTACTTGGTGTTTTCTGTCGCATTTTACATTCATGCAGCTTAAAGATCGGCCACTTAGATTTTCCAAGGTCATGCCAGATTGACCTAATGTCTTGGATCTATTGGAGCAATGTATGGCCCTTGGAGTTGCTAAGCCATCTATTGTGGATCTGGATGATATCAAAGATGCCGTGGGTGCTGAAATTTTGCAGTGACATTGTTGGCGCTTTTATGTGCCTCCTGTTGATGAAGTGCAAACTTTCAGAATTCCAGGTCCAAAGTTTATATAGCTTTATCATTATGGGATGTTGGGGCATTATTTGCATATGATACGATGAACTTCTACAATCCGGAGGTGAACAATACTAATGTAAGGATCTCCTGGTTTTCTCCTATTACAGTTGATTTATTCACATTTGTACATTTTGATTACATGCATTTATATGAATATTGGTTTTGATTAAGCAGGAGAATGGTCCCCTTGCATTTCTTGGTAACATTAGTCCCAATTGTTATTGGCTCTTAATTTCTTAGCCTAGTTGCTTCTGTTGATAGACAGAGTTGATTTTAACCCTGTAGGAAGCTTTAATGAGCCGAAACTTACATTGGCAAATTTATCGCCTAAAAGAAAAGAAAAGTAAATTAGATAAGCAAAACTGATACTTCTAGGAAGGCAGCATCTTTTTTCCCCCCATTTCTTTGGGCATCACATCACATATTTGAGTTACCTCTCCTGTATGGTTTGTGAGCTATTGCATAGGAGCTCAGGGGTTTTACCCTATGCACATTTGAAGGGTAGCAGCTGCAGGTTTTCCTTGTCATAAAAAAAATATATAGGGATATGATTGATAACTAAGTTTGTGTTTATTCATGTGATCTATAAGCTGTTAGTTGGTAAAGTATGACATTTTTCCTTTATATATTCTTTTGGGCTGCAACGTTCCCTCTCCTTGTGAAGACTAATTTCTTTTTCTTGGATTAGTTTGGTAGAAGTATTTTCTTGACAGATGATTTTGCTCAGGTATAACATTGAATTGTGTGAATGACCTTTTTAAAAGCTCGAAGATTTTGGTGAGGAGGACACTTCTATTTATCACATTGAATTGTGTGAATGACCTTCTTAAAAGCTCGAAGATTTTGGTGAGGAGGACACTTCTATTTATCACATTGAATTGTGTGAATGACCTTCTTAAAAGCTCGAAGATTTTGGTGAGGAGGACACTTCTATTTATCTATGGCTTCAGCAATATGTTAGATATCTTATGCTAGATTTAACAGGCATAAAGAGATAATTACCACTAAATAAGATGTGCAATCTGCAAGCGGACACCATCAAGTTGATGACTGATAACATCGTCAAGGTGGCACTTCCCTATAAAACCTTATTTGGTGAATAACTTTTCTCAAATCAATATGCAATGAATGCATCAATACTCATTGTGGATCTGTAATGTGTTCGATCTATGATGCATCATGTGCAGGCGATTCATCATGCAACGCTTGACTTCATTGAGAAGAATGGGATGATATTCGTACCAGATGACCTGGAAAATTGCTCCAAGCAAACCGTTATCTATATGATGCTGGGACCCTCTTCTACTTTCTTGACTCAAACACCAAGCTTTTGTCTGAGAAGGATCCAAATGGCTCCAACCAAAGCATTTCAAGTTTACATAGTCATGCGGTTTAGAGCACTACCATATGTAGTCTAGCACTGCTGTTTAACAACTATTAATACATTGTTTACCTTACATTTGGCTACAACACTATATCCTAGTATTTGCTTTATATTTGTAAGGATGTCTCGAAATTGATTTCAAGCCATCTCTACCTGAAAAAATCAACAAGCTTTGGTTAAAATCCAACTTAGAGATCAGAGTTTACTTTATTTTACTAATGGCTCAGTTACAAAAAGGGGCAAATGGGCTGGCCGGATAGAACGCGTTGTACTCGAT
>DF358048.1:93214-110311 GCA_000787875.1 Solanum virginianum
CGGATAGAACGCGTTGTACTCGATTTTTGCGTGGTTTAGATTATTTCATTTGTTTTCGCTAACTTGCATTGATATTGAATAACTCTTTCCTTTCAAAACTAGACAGATAAAAAGAAATCACCACAAATTTATCAAACAGAGTAACCTTTAGATGACATGTATAATTGATATTGAATAACTCTTCCCTCCAAAAACTAGACAGATGAAAATAAATCATTGTATTTTTATGAAGAATTTTCACATATAGTCACTCAAAAATATCTTAATTATGCTCCATGGTTATATATTAGATAATTATATTTCGTGACTATAGTTATATTAGTATTTGTATAATTTGCATAACATTTGTATAATTCGCTATACAGTTCGCATTTTTTGTATAGCATTTATATATTTCACTATACAATTTGTGCACAGTATTTTTATAATTCGTTATACAATTTAATTCGCACACGAGTTTTTTATATAATCGTGCACAACATTCGTATAAATTGCGTGAATTATATAAAACTCAATTATAATTACAGCTATATGTTTCGCACCAGTCGTAATTAATTCAAACTATAGTTCTAATACTTTAAGGTATTTTTCAACAAAAAAATTAAAAAAATATTTTAATTTTATTTTCAATAATTCAAAAGTATTTTTAATCTTTTCTTTTAAATATTAAAAAGAATATTTAATAAAGGATAACTGGTTATTTTGTTTTTTTCATTGAAAAGAAAAAATTTATAGACTAAATATTCAATGTTGTCAGTAATAGAATATAATTTGTTGGCACTTGTCAGATTTTGAAAATCAGTGGTTATTTGGGCGGTCCGTTACACTTTTCAAAATCTAAAATCTTCACTTCCCTTTTCAAACCCTAGGGGATCAAATTATGAAGACGGCGAAGCCATTGAAGCAACTCAAGCTCTCTGTGCCTGCTCAAGATACTCCCATTTCCAGCTTCCTGTAAGTACATTTCTTACTCATTGCCACAAATCTACTTGTAGTACAGCTTTTTGTTGAAGAAATCCCATTTTTTTAGTGAAAAAAATGACAATTGGTAATATTGATTGTTGCTGATTCAGCACTGCGAGTGGAACGTTTCATGATGGTGATTTACTTTTGAACCAGAAAGGACTCAGGCTCATTTCTGAAGAGAGTGAATCTCTGGTTAGATTTTTCAGTTCAATTGATCTACTTTCGATTTAAAAATTTTTTTTTTACTGTTTTTTTCCATCCGCGAGGGCTACCTGTATTGGAGTTTGACTAATCCAGATTTATACCGCATAGGACCCATTCGAGGAAGCGCTCCCTGCGGGGCTCGAAACAGAGATACTTTTGATATTTTTTTCTTTTGCAATTTCCACATCTTGTTGCAGTTTAGGTTTTCGTAATGCAATTAATTTCCGTTATGAAACCACTCTGAGACGTCTTTATTGTTTTTCCATTTTAAGTTAAGCAGATTATTTTAATTGTTTATTGAGCTCTAGTCACACTATGGAAACTTCAATTTGTTAACTTTTGTAAATCTGCAGATACTTTTAACCTGATATGTTTCATTGTTATTCCATTTTAAGCTAGCAGATTCTTTCCAATTGTTTATTTAGCTATAGTCGCACTTTGGAAACTCCAATTTGTTAACTTTTGTAAATTTCCAGATACTTTTAACCTGATATGTGTAGATTGTTATACCATTTTAAGTTAAGCAGATTATTTTCAATTGTTTATTTAGCTCTAGTCATACTTTGGAAACTTCAATTTGTTAATTTTTTGTAAATTTGCAGATATTTTTGCCTGATGTATTATTTTGTCAAAATTGAATTTTAGTTTCAACCAAGGACTAATTGTTTAATTAGTGAGCAGATATATTCTTGAATTTAGGTTAATTGAAAATTCAGTATTGGACAATTCTATGATCTGACGGAAAGTTTCAATCTTTTGTGTGTAATGTTCACAGCCCTCAGAAACTAAGGAGGTAGATCTTCAGTTTTCATTGGAAGATCTTGAAACCATCAAAGTCATTGGAAAAGGAAGTGGGGGTGTTGTTCAACTTGTTCGTCATAAATGGGTTGGAACATTGTTTGCTTTGAAGGTCAGTACTCACCAAGCAAGTATGCCTTGGGCGTTCTGTCTTTCTATTTTAATTGATTAATGATGTTGATGTGTAGTTAGGACCAAGAAGAGTGCAATACTAACACATTAGTCTATAAATATCAATATCATGCAATAGTGGCTATGGTAGTGATTCTCCATTGATGAATTGCAGAAGAACAAGCTTTTCTTGTTTGAGATGTAGCACTTGAAACAGACAGCACTTATATATACATAGATATATATAAAAGAGATTTAAATCCCTATTAGAATAGTTTTAGCATTTGGATAAAGCAACCATACAAGCACATGTGTCTTAGTTACTTGGAATAACAATTTGCAAAAACCTTCATTGCATAGTCAATTAGATGCAATTTCACCCTTATGTCTTGGCCATTTGGTGCAATTTGACCCATTGCCGCTTTTTGCTGCTGTGGTGCGCGAAATTATGTTTTGATTTATGTTCATCCTACTCACCTCCTTTAATGTTCATGGATGATTGTTTTTGATCCAGGTAATCCAGATGAATATACAAGAAGATATTCGTAAGCAGATAGTGCAAGAACTGAAAATAAATCAAGCATCACAATGTCCACATGTTGTTGTATGCTACCACTCTTTCTATCACAATGGAGCTATATCTCTGGTTCTGGAGTATATGGACCGTGGATCTTTAGTTGATGTAATCGGTCAACTTAAGACTATTCTCGAACCATATCTCGCAGTTGTTTGCAAGCAGGTTCTTGGCTTTCTAGAAACTAATCTTTGAGCAAGTTTCTGCTTTCCAGATGATGAATTTTTGCCTCACTGTTTGATATTTTCTTGCAGGTTTTACAAGGTCTTGTCTACTTGCATCACGAGAGACATGTTATCCACAGAGACATAAAGCCATCAAACTTGCTAGTAAACCACAAAGGAGAGGTAAAAATTACAGATTTTGGTGTAAGTGCAATGCTAGCCAGCTCTATGGGTCAAAGGGATACATTTGTTGGGACCTACAATTACATGGCAGTAAGTCCTCTTCCTAAAGCAGTAGAATTACTTTTTATTTTTATCTGGATCACTTCAGCTATTTATTGAACAGTATCTTCCAGAAATAGTTTCAGGATTGAATGCGGTTTAACTATAAGCTGACTCATCCTTTACCCTGATTAAGCCTGAAAGAATAAGTGGAAGTACCTATGACTACAAGAGTGACATCTGGAGCTTGGGCATGGTCATCCTTGAATGTGCTATTGGACGTTTCCCATACATACAGTCAGAGGACCAGCAAGCTCGGCCAAGCTTTTCAAATGAAAAGTTGAAACTGTATTCACATAAATTGAACGGAAACGAAGGGAAAGCTTACAATTGCACTTGGAGCAAAAGTAGTTGGTATGCTCGGCCAAGCTTTTACGAGCTTCTGGATGCTATTGTTAGCAGTCCACCACCTTCTGCTCCAGCAGATCAATTTTCCCCAGAATTCTGTTCATTTGTTTCTGCTTGGTAAGGATACAGCACGTTTTGCTTATGTGTTAAGACTTCGAATAGTGCTCACCAAACAAGTTGGTATAGGAGTTTTCACTCTCCCGTGAAGTTAAATTCTGTGCTATCTTTCTCTATCACCTTGCCGATTATTGAATTAAGGTGGCATCTTCATTGTTTATGAATTTGGCATCCGAAATTCACTCTAAATTTAATTTTCAAGATAAGTGAAAAAAAGCTCCAAGTATAGTTTCCTCATTATCTATTCACGTCATGTTTGCTGCCTGATTTGAGGATAATCTGTTTGGCTAGAATTTTTAATTGTTGTTTCTCAAGTAGTGAAGTTAAAGTTTGGTAATGATAATCTAGCTAATTGCATTTCTTTATTAACACAGCATTCAAAAGGATCCCAGGGATAGATCTTCAGCATTGGACCTTTTGGTAAGCATAACTGAGTGCATCATCTTTCATGTTTTTTTTTCTTTTTAGTTGATATCTGTAAATGTGCAACTCACCACATTACAACAATATTTCAGAGCCACCCTTTCATTAAGAAGTTTGAAGACAAAGACATTGATCTCAGCATACTTGTCAGCAGCCTGGAACCTCCAGTAAGTTTTCCAAGATAAGAAGTTGTAATATATATTAGTAGTACTACTACATTGTAGACCTGTAATGTCTAGCAGTTTCTGTATGTAAACATCACTTGAGATGAGATAAATGAATTATTTTATCTAATATGAATGAATTCGATATAGCTATTTGTCTCCTCCATTATGCCAAAAGTCTCTCCCCTCCTTTTTCATCTTTCATAGTTGCTACCAATTTTGAGATGAGGGTTCCCAGGAAACAACCTCTCTACTTCTATGAGGTAGTGGTAAGGTCTGCGTACATTCTACCCTCTCCAGACTCCACTTGTGGGATTTCACTGGGTATATTGTTGTTGTTGTGGTGTTGCCACGCACCCCTCTTTTCCCAATTAACCCCAAATCCCTCTCTCATTCTCTCTCTCTCCGTTTGTTGTTGTTGTTGTATAGTTGCTACCAGTTTCTCCACCCGCCCCAGTTACTATCCCCCTTTCAATATTTGGCATTTCAAATGTTACTTGTTTGCCATTATTAGTACTGTACCATATTTAAGCCTATCTCTTTACAAAACTAAGAAGGGAGTGGCCTATCAGTTGAATTTCCAAGTGAATACGAAAATGGACTTTGTCAAATTGTCCTTTTCATCACTATCTTTAACCTTCCCTGGATGGGCATAGGGGCAACTTTGTAATTCTATATTTCAGACTCAAATCGGAGACAGCAAGCACGTGTTTGGTCATATTTTGGAAATTTGCAAAAAAAAAAAAAAAAAGTTTTTTATTTTTTAAAGTAAAAAATAATATTTGAAAATTGAAGTTGTGCTTGACTTTAAATACAAATTGAAATTGTTTTCGACTTTATACTAGACAATCAAAAACACAATATAAATAATTACTACAGCTCTTAAGCCGTGCAAATTGCAGACCAAAATTTATCCAGTAAAAGCAAAAGAAACCACAAAACTAAAAAGGGAGTAGCTTAACTATTGAATTCCCAAGTAAATACGACAATGAGCTTCGTCGACTTGTACTTTTCATCACCATCTTCTTTAACCTTCCCTGGACGGGGATAGGAGGAACTTGGTGCATCTGACTGTCCTTTTTTCTCTTCTTTAACCTCAAAAATGTTTTTAAGAAATGACACCAACACTTGCCATGAGTACCTAAGCAACAATTGCGATCCCCTCTACCATACAACTTCTTGCTTGTTTCATGTTCAAAATTAAATCATTTTTAATTAAAAAGATATAATATATTATTTTATCAAAAGACAAATGAAAAGTTGAAACTGTATTCACATAAATTGAACGGAAACGAAGGGAAAGCTTACAATTGCACTTGGAGCAAAAGTAGTTGGTATTGTTAGAGTCAATGTTTTTGGATGAGACATTGAAAATAAGTTATCAATAATACATCCCATCAAATATTCATGTTGATATTTGAGCTTGTTCATGTCTACCATCAAATGTTTGATTTGTCGTAGCGGCTGCGTTGGAGTTCGTCCAAATGGCTTTTCCTTAGGATGTCCATCTGAACTTGTCTTCCTCTTTCAGACATAACATGATTCATCAATATAGATACAAACAACAACAACATATCCCGTGGAATTCCACAAGTGGCGTATGTACCCAAACCTTACCACTACCTCATAAAGATAGAGAGGTTGTTTTCGGAAGACTCTCGTCTCAAATATATGAACTAGATATAAATAAAAGGAAATAGAAAGGAAAAAAAAAAGAAAAACGACTAAAGTGAAAAGCAAATGATAGTATATAATAACGAAGATGATTAACATACCTCTTCATGGATGCACAAGCCCAAAGTTGTATTATAGTTGCTAAAATTCCCAAGATGACTTCTCAATTTGAGGAACCAAGCTCTCTTTATGATCTCATGAACTTTAGGGACCAATACAATATTATAGTTGCCCTCTAAAACCTTTGAAGTATAACTTGGAGGAGCTAAATATGGTTGAAATGTTGTATCCTTATATAGAAAAGAAGATAAATTAGGAGCTCTTGAACATTCATATACCTGTGGGAAGGATAAAGATCCATTTTCTGAGAGATGAACTCGAAATTTTGACAGGCTTCTCTGTCTGACAAGGTCTAAGTAACAACATTTCAAGATGAGGGAAATCGGAACAGATACTCTCAGGATCAAGACCATCAGGAAATCTCCAAAAATTCAAGTGAAATTCGCGCAACATTTTACAAGCACGAATATCCATGTTAACAGGAACTATTTTGCAATCATGACTCCGTAAAACGAAATGTAACACTTGTAAACTGGGAGCAACAACTTGTATGTTTGTAAAAGAATGAAATGTATTCAAGTTCACATAAAGCTTCTTCAAACAATCTAACTTAGTTAACTGTAATATTAGGGAACTTACTAATAAACTTGAATAATATATCTTCGACGTGTTCCAATTTCAACTCTTGCAAAGATGGAACAATTATTCCTTCATGACGTAATAACATATTCTTATCAAGTCTAATGAAGAACAGTAAGACATTTAGACTGAAAAATATAGGGCAAATATGTTGAACAATTAACAACTCAATCCTCAAATACACCTCATGAAAATCGTTTTCATCGAGCAGTTTCATTATATCAGCTTAGATTAGAAGCTTCTAGACAGGAACGGATTGAATTCCAGAATTCCTCATGTGAGTAATTACTCGGACTTTTTTCCCGGAAAAAGGATTCGTTGAAGTGGAGAGCCAAGTGTGAAGGGGCGTTACGGTGGAAACAAGGCGGACATGAAGTAGATCGTGATAATTAAGGTAGGAAAATATGGAATGGAGAATATGATCAGGCAATTGCAACGTTGGATCTACTGAATTTGTTGGGTGTTTAAGGTTATCTTTAACTGTTTGAGAAACAAGGAAGAGCTCAACATCATCAGCCATGGAAACAGGAAAATTAACGCAAAGCCCTAGGTTAATTTGAAAGAGAACTCTTAATTAGTACTTATAGTTTTATCTGAAGCACGTAACTCCTGGGAGCAATGTGAAAGGGGTGTTGAGCCCAAACAAATATAATGGCTTCACCGAGGGTCCATCTCTTTAATTAATTTGTTATTCATTATTTCGCTATATAATTTGTATACAATATTTGTATAATTCGTTATACAATTCACAATGTTTGTATATTTTGTTATTCGATTTGATTCATGTATAACTTTTATATAATCGCGCACAACATTAATATAAATCGTGAGAATTATATAAAACTCAAATTGTGATTACAGTTAAATATTACCGCGAATTATAATTAATTCAAAATATAATTATGTTAGCTAATTAACTGATATATATTTATTTATCCGCATAATTTTTCCTTCAATGAACTATATCTTAATTTTTGATAAGACAAACCTTATAATAGATTATTTTCCCTAGATATAAGTTTCACTATCTTATTTATTTTTATATTTTATAATTATATATAAAGTGTTTCTTTTGAATGGATGTTGAGCTCATCCAATCTGCTGGCCATGACATGAGAGATCATTGACCCTACTCTCTTTTATAGCTATTTGTGATATCAAATATTTAAGTAAGAAAAAAGATTTTACAAATCGTTAAATACTAATCTAGTCTATTCCAACCTTTATTAGTCTCTTTGGCCACCCGACTTATTGCAACCTTAACCTTTGCTTAATTAATATCTCAAGAAATTTAATTACTTACCGTGTCACCGCAATTTTTATGGTATGCTGGTGATTATCCCACGTGCAACACACTAAAACCGTAGTTTAATTTTAAGTATGTTTTTTATGTCCCTCTCGTCCTGCACCTTGTATGAATGGTGTGTCCGGCTCTTCTCTTTTGGTTCGTCATCATCTTTGTTCCCCAAAAATCTCTCTCCTCCTCAATTTTCGCCTTTCACAGGTAACTCTCTCCTTTTTCTCTTTCTAATCCTAATTATCTTTCCATAATTACATATCCTTTTTTCGCCAGCTCTTCTTTTATCGATCATCTTGTTTATATTTAGTAATATCATACATATATATATATAAATATTTCTTCATAGGTGTGGTCATAGAGATTTGATACACTATCTTCTTCAGATCTGTTGTGCAAATTACCAAAGACAAAAAAAATGAATAGGTGTGGTTATCAGCAAAAGGCCTTGATGGGTTGTGTTGGCGTTGGAGAAATTAGACGTGGAGATATCTCTGTCTCTGATGGTCTTGTTTGCCCCAAACCTCGTCTGAATGGTTTCTTTAACGAACCCTCTCGATTCCTTCAAATCAAGTATGTTTCTATACCTTTTTTGTTGTTTCATGCTTTAATTTCTCCATTTTTATCACTTTTGTTTATTGATTTTGGTGTTTCTCTTGCAGTAATCAGCAAACGGAGGATTGCGATTTGAAAGCCGGAACTGAACTTCTGGATATCATCTTCTCCAAGGTAAAATTTATGCGTTTTTGATCTGCAAATGATTTAGTTTGTGGTGTGAACGGTTTGTAATTCATATTATTTGTGCTAATAATTAATTTTTGATGTTTCTGTAAATAGGAGAAGTATGATATGGAAACGCCCAATTTGGATATGGCTTCATCTCCACCGTTTTTTTCCGGATCTCCACCGAGTAGGACTTCGAATCCCGTGATTCAGGATTCACAATTCAGCAACAACAATTTTGTTCCTATAGCAGCAATTCCAGAAGGAGGAGCAGGTGCTGCCTCCGCAGCACCTGCTCCACCGCAACCCTCTGTCTCTGGTCGTAAGAGCGGAGGAGGCTGCACTCCTGTGAAATTCGGGATCAAGCCAGCTGCTGTGAGGATTGAAGGCTTCAAGTGCCGCAGCAGCATCTCTGCTGTAGCTTAGGTACAATCAATCGAAAACATTAAAAGTGCGAGATTTTTGGGATGAGGTGAGTCATCACAACGAATTCGTTTTAGTATTGTATATATAGAGTGGAAAAAAAGAGAGTTGTCATTCATATCCTGTTTGTGAATATGTTTATTAGGTGATGAATGAGAAAATAAATACTGTTAACCCAAAGATGAGACATAAGTGTGCTCTTTCTTTTGGGATTAATTAGGGTGTTCTTATTTAGCATTAGGCTAAAGATTGGATTGAGTATCTATTGTAGTGTGAGAGAGTCTAAAAGAAAGACCTTCTTTTGTGACTGAAAAATTTGTCACTTTTTATCCTTCATTGTAATTGTAATCAGAAGGAGATATGAAGATTGTCTTCTTAGACTAATTCTTTACATCTTGTATCTATTCTTTGTCAAACTTTGATCATCAATGATGTAATGTTTAATAGCGTTATTATCGGATTTTGTTTGGTATAAAGAATTGATTAAGATCGACAAGTTGGGTGAGGAAAATATTGAATTTTCTTGTGACAGGGAAAGGTTGGAGACTAGGTAGGTTTTAGTATTCGATAATTGAATTGATTTGTCAGGTGAAAGATGGATCCTCACCTAAGAATAAGGAAGAATAGGTGTGTGGGGTACTATGTTTTGAAGATTGTTGTATTTTAGGGATAAAAGGGTCCATTTTTTATTCATTGCTGACTAGTTTTATGTAGAGGCTAGGCTGGCTTTTGGTCATGTGTTGGGCACCACTTTGCTAAGACAAAAAACACAATAAAAGAATGGCATATTGGTGGCCCATGCACTTTCCAAGAATGGTCTTTGTCAACGAATTGTGCAAGATTAACAAATTGTGGATAATGGCGTGTGTCGACTATGAGTCATCTTTTGTGGATTATGGCTTCAACCCGGGCCATCCTCGACTCATCACCAAGGCCTTGTCATAGTCTTGTTGGTGCTATTCAAAAATTTCCCTCTCATTTTCTGCCACATGCAACATGTTTGTAGAAATCGAGTACATGATCTTGACTCTGATACTACATGTTAAAATCTCATAATTACCATGACATATGATCAATTTCCATGTTAAGTGTTTGAACAATGCATTAGTGAGTCTTCAAGAATTTCTTGGTTTGAAAGAAAAATACACTATAACAACATATCTAGTATCTTATAAGTCATCAAGTCTCCAAAGGGTGAGTTGTACGCGGATCTTTTTAAATGACAGCTACATAGCCAACCACCAAATCCTTCTCCCCCACTCCTTTCTTATTTCTAATCATATCTCAACCTTTTTTTAAAAGATATTACTTAAAATGGTTGCAAATCTTTGTCCTCCATACGCTATTATACTAGCTAATAATTTTATAAGCATCAAAGCTTTTGTGCTGTCAAATATGGAGGACAACATCTGCAATTATTTTTTTGAATGATTCGTCTTCAATTTGTCTATTCCTTTTGATCGAACATTCTCATTTTCTAGATGAGAATGATTATAACGCTATGATTCTTTAGCATATCCATAAAATCGATAACCAATAAGTTGAATCGACAAACTTAAAATCAAATCCTACTTCTAGCTATTAGACTAGTCTTTTAGATGGACTTCCTGTTCGATTTATAACATAAATCTAGTGCTTGGCTATATACTTGGTGAACCCACAAAACCTAATGTGAAAAAGGTGAAGCATTTTTACCGATACAGGATGTGTTCATTGAATTATTGGCTAGAAATAGAAAAGGAATTGGCATGCACTTACAAGACAGGTATATAGTGGGCAAGAATTTGTATCACTTGCTTTAGGTAATTCTTGAGTGGAACATCCTATAAAGAATTGTCTATAAATTCCCACAACACTACTTATTTTGCTTTATCTCAACACTTCTTTGGGCATAGGGAGTGGGCCTTCCGTCCATTGTCCACTTTTGATTCTATTTTTTTAAAAACAACTATTGTTATGAAATTTCACTATTCTACATGTGGAATTCCAAAATGATCGTGATGGTATTCTACCGTTTAACTGTTATTAGAAAATCATACAAAATGGACTCGGTCCAAACATCACTATCCTGTGATACTATGTCAATATATTGTTACCATAGCATTATCATATAGGGTGAGGTTAATTCTCTATGATACTCTGCTAGTATTTGATACTCTATCGATATCATATAAGATTGAGTTTTTTTTAAAAAAAAAATAAGGATAAGTGTATTATTTTTCTCTCTTTTAAAAAATTTTGAATGTTTTTTTTCTCTTAGTAAATTTTGCCCCTTAATCCTAATACACTTATACAAATACAACTTTAAAAAGGTGATCAAATATCGATATGTATTTGCAGTAATTTAAAAGCAAATCATGCAATTGATAGTAATTTGCAAATAAATTGAAAGAAATTCATTGATTTCGGGGTTATGAGGGAGAGACTATAAAAGAAAGAGTAGAGGGAAAAAAAAGGTCTATTTATTGCTCTATTAATTAAGATATCTTATGTGTAACTGAAAAATTGTTATTTAATATAAAATGTATCCATATAAGGTAAATATTTTAAACTATAGTTAAATACTCTAAATAAATATCACTGTTTACTATACCATGTAATTTTTCCTAATGTAGATACCCAACACTTATATGGGCTAATTACTTGGGCCTATTCAATCGGGCTTGCACGCTTTTTTTTCAGGAAAGCTAATGGGTGATCCATTGGGCTTGACAAATTTGGAATGATTTGAATTTTCGAACAATTTCAGTTATTTGACTCGATTTTAAATGTGTTAGATAATTAAATCCAGTTAAATGAAAAATTAAATTTAATTAAGGAAAAATATGTAACTAGGCAAATATATGATATGTATTTACATTATACAATTATAGTTTTAAAAAAATTACAATTTTTAATTATAATTAAGGTTTTGTTGTTATTTTCTCTCTCCTCTCTTCCTCTCTCTCTCCAATTTCTTGTCAGATATATAATAATATATGTATACCAGCTGTATATATATAATAATTATTTTGACAGATATACATCGCCTCTCTCCTCCCCTCCATGTCACATTTGTCAAAGTTATGCCGTATAATTATGTAAAATATAACTATTTGACCATATTAAATGAATCTCAAAATTAGAATCTCATTAAATCAAGCCACTTCCATTGGTGGTATGTATCTACTAATTAGGTAACCTTGTTATTATTTAGGGTTGGATTTGTATTTTTGTTTAAATTAATATCTGACAAAATATGTCACTTGTATTTCATAAACAAATAACATTTATATTCATTAATCGTAAGGTACATTTTGTATGCTATTATTTTCAAGGGTTCAACTATATTTTGTATGTTACTGTTTTAAGTTATTAGCCAACTGTATTTGTATTCGAATTAGAATTCAAGATAATTTTGTATGTTGTATTTTTTATTCAAATCGAATTTGTATCTCAATCAAAATTTGCATTCCAATACAAATTACAAACAATGGAATGACTAACAATTTAGATGCATACATTGAAAATTTACAATAAATTACCTCCAACAATACAACAATGTAGTTCATAACTCATACACAAAAAAAAAAACAACAAATATAACACCTTATCAAGAGTGAGTAGAAGAAATTGTGAAAGAAAAAACACCTTACTAGTCATGGACAACAGTGATTTTATAAATTTGAATTTCAATTTGTTTATCTCATCTATTCAAGATATTGAATTGGCCAGGACGAACAACGATGAATATTGTATTTTAAGAGCCATCTATGAAATGGAAAGATTTGAGGGAACAAATTTAGTTCATTTACCATTTTTGAAAAGATTCCATCTGTAATTCACTCCAATTAATTATTTTGTATTTGTATTTTTATTCTAAGGTAAACTTTTCTTCCATACTTGGCGGTTCATCTGCAAGTGTTTTTATAAAATTTCAACAATTAATAAAGTAGTTTAAAGTTCAATAGACCTTTCGTTACAACATTTAGCTTGAGTCCATTCAGTCGTCCTTATTTTTCATATTTTTATTCAACTTGTTCACTATACATTGTATCAACACATCCAAAAATATGTCATATATGAGTAATTATTAATTTATACTTGTGGAAAAGGAAAAAAATATACAAGGGCATAGCTGAGAGAATTTCTTAATACATTTTAATGCAGACCTAGTTCAGTTCTGATAAAAAAAAAAATAATAGTCCTAGTATATAATATTCCAATACTTTATTGGAGTACATTTAAGTTGTAGATTGAAGACC
This sequence comes from Solanum virginianum, assembly GCA_000787875.1. NCBI lineage: Eukaryota > Viridiplantae > Streptophyta > Magnoliopsida > Solanales > Solanaceae > Solanum > Solanum virginianum. The sequence goes on from DF358048.1 coordinate 106,426, forward strand.
CAAGTTTTCAAATCATTGAAATGGTATAAGCAACCTTTGGGTGTCATTAAATGTTGAGGGTCAATTAATTTACATCGTAGTTCAACCAAAGACCAAAAAATAATGTACAAATATGAAACTTGCATTTATATGTCAGCTGCCTATTTGATTAATATACATTTTAGTTCGTACTTATATATAAAAGTAATATATGAATTTATTAAATTTATCAAATAAATTCAGTTATGATAATGATTATCTTTGAATATATATTGAAAAAGACTCCTTTTGATAATGAGATTACTATGTTTCAACAAACACAGTAATAAATATATTTTTTTTAAACTATAATTTGGATAAGCGAGACATGAAATTTAAAAAAAGAAAATGAAAAAGTAATGTAAATGAAAAATATAGTATAAATTACTATATTAAATCTTTGAAAAATAGAAAAAAAAATTAAAAAAAAAATGAGTGTGAAAATGGTGGTGGGGTTGGTTCCAGGAAAATAGGATGAGAAAGGATGAGGAAAACCAGGTACGCAGTTCTAAGGGCGCCCATAGTCCCCCGCGTACGGTATTCCACTAAACCGGGAATTCTATTCCCTTTTTTCTCCACGCGCCTCTTTTTTCGTCACTTTTCTTTTTAGGGACAACCATCACTCTGCGAAGTCATTTAGTTTAAATATAAATTATAATGATATGAGTTGTGATGTGATAAATTATGATAAAGATTATTGTTTATTTAGTATTTAGTTTATTATATTTAAAATAATATGCATCAAATAAATTTTAAGAATAAAAATATCTTTTATTAATATGAAAAACAGTATATTAAAAAAGCTTAAAAAGATATCTTTATTATTTATTATCAAGAAAAGGATAACTTATCCCGATAGTAATTATTAATTGGAGTAAGTTATCCTGAACTTGCCAACTAAATAATTACTTTCTCCGTCTCGAATTAATTGAATTTTTGAGACTTTTTCAAAGTTCAAAATAGTTGAATTTTTCAAAGTTTAAGATGATTGTTTGAAACTTTTTTCTATATTTATCCTTTCATTTATTGAACTTTTACATTTTCTAGGAAATAAATTATACTATATATTTATAATTTTACAAAGGACATTTATGGAAAGTATGCTGTAAAGTTTGTCTTTGAATATTTTTTCTTAATATGTGTGCATTACCTCACAAATTCAGTTAATATGGGACAAATGAAATAATTGAGTGATATTATAATTTAATTCCATGACTATTTGGTGTCATCCTTCACACTAAACAATCCCTTAGTATTATTTACCCTTATTCTTAATAAAATGATTCTCAACTATTGAAATATTTTAAAATTTTAATTTTTTTAATATTGTGTCAAGTCAAAAAATACTGCATAAAATAGGGCGGATCAATAGAGTGAGTATGAAATTAGTTACGATATTTGTTGTTAATCTCAGTTAATTTATCACTAAAAACTCTTAATTAGCTAATTGAATTTTCTTACAATCCATTACTAATCAGTAGCTAAATAAAATTAATATGATTTTTTTATTGATTAGCTACGAAATTTGATTTGTCTTCAGTTTTATTTTCATATTTTAGTATCATGTTAAATTAAAAGATGTTGCATAAATTAAGATGGATTGACGGAGAGAATATGAAATAAGTTACAGAATTAATTAGTAAACTCAGTTAATTTATTAATAAAAAAACCCTCAATCATCTAATTGAATTTTCTTATAATTCATTGCCAATCACTAGCTAAATCAAATTAACATAAAATTTTATTGATTAACAATGAAATTTTGATTTGTTATTAATTTCTTATTTTCTCATAGTGCTAATTGAAAAACAACTTAATAATTAACGTTGAGTCAATCTGATTTACATCCTCATTTCATAACTAAACTGAAAAGACCCAAAAAATCATACATGATCATATTTTGTCCGATATCATTCATATTGAATAAAATATAATTATCACACGATATTTTTTAACCTATCAAAATATTAAATTTGTATCTTAATCCATAAATTAATCAAAAGATGCTCTAGCACTTCGTCTATCTACTCTTTAATTAGATTTTGTTTCAAATTTATAAGAACTTTAAAAAACTTAAAACTATCAACAACGTAAATTGCTTGAAACATTCACGAATCAATCAAAAATTTAGTACTCCTATAAATTACATAATTTAAATTGATTACAAAATTTATAAGCTGCTTTTTTGTGGAACGCGTGAAGGAATCTGCAGTAGAAGAAGATGTGGCGAGCCGCCACGATTCGTGGGCCCATGTCGACAGGCTTTACACGTGGCGCTATGACACGATCCCTGGTTTTGGACCAATTTGCATGTCATTCCCCACCTTATTAGGCATTCTCATTTTCGAAGAATTTTGTTTCCTATGACCTTCGAAATGACCAAACTACCCTCAACATCTCGTTTTACAATATTTATAAGAATTCATTATTGTTGTGTTGAAATTATTTTACAGTATTACTAAAATGAATTAGAAGAAGTATGAAAGAAAAAATTCTTGTGTTACGACAACAAAATGAAGATGTCAATGGAATTAGAGGGTGTTTGGATTCATTGTTTCAAAAATAGTTTATAAGCTAAAATTTTAAAATTATAAGTTGAGAATACTTAATTTTTAGCTTTTAGTTTATTTTTATTCTTTTTTGATATAAAAGAATATATTTAAAAACACTTTTTATCTTTTTTTAAATATCATAAAAATTATAAAACTTAATAGTAAAAACTATATTTAATAAGTCAATACGAACACCCCCTTACTAAAGGGGAGAGGGTTATATATGACTTGATTGTTACTTTTTTTTTAGTTTAGAAAATCAATTCAATTTTGTACATATCAAGTTTGAAGTTAAATAGTGCCTTATGTTTATATATACACACAAACTCATTAATCATCACCATTACAACAACAATATATTCAGTGAAATACCACAAGTAAGGTCTGGGGTCCGTATTAGAGTATTCTTTTGAATTCTTATAGTGTAGAAGTTCATTTGATGGAAGCAATCTCCACCAAGAATGTTTTCATATCCAGAACTCAAATTCTAAACATTTAATTAAGAAAACAACTCCATCCACTACGTCATATGCATTGATGATCACTATTATATTTATTTTATATTCTTTGTTTGTAATGTAAAAAGATTCTTATTTAATATTAACAAAATAGGAGTTATATTATATGTTTGAATAAATGATATTAGGGGTAAAAAGGAGATTGCAGAAGTGGGTCAATGAGCTTTCCCAAATACTCGAAACAGGCAAATGATTCAAACAATTCCCAGGATACCACTGTTCTAAAACCACTTGCAGCGCCCCTTATAACTTCCATTTCCCCTCACATGGAAAATCAATTCCTTCTTCTTCTTCACCAATATATACACTAACTCTTCCCCTTTAAAATCCGAAAAAACAGAACAACTCTCCCATTTTTCTTCAACAAAATTGATTTAGAAGCTATGCGTTTAAGTTGTAATGGTTGCCGGGTCCTCCGGAAAGGTTGCAATGAAAAATGCTCCATTAAACCTTGCCTTCAATGGATACAATCCCCGGAAGCCCAATCCAACGCCACCCTCTTTCTAGCTAAATTCTACGGCCGTGCTGGTCTGCTCAATCTCATCAATGCTGGACCTGACCATTTGCGTCCTGGTTAGTTAATTTTTCCCTATTTTTTGAAGTAATAAAATGTACAAGTTCAATTTTTGTGATGATTAATTATGCTTTTGGCGATTGCAGCTATCTTCAGATCCTTGTTGTATGAGGCTTGTGGGCGTATCGTAAATCCAATTTACGGTTCTACCGGTTTGTTAACTTCCGGCCAATGGCCTCTCTGTCAAGCTGCTGTAGAAGCCGTTCTAAGCGGCGCGCCGATCG
>DF358047.1:6316-29832 GCA_000787875.1 Solanum virginianum
TTTAATATCGTAAGTTTAATAATTAAATAAAAAGATATAAGATGAAAATTATAATGGATATTAAAATTTACGGAGAATATCTTGTTCTAACTAAAATTTAAAGAATAGTTTTTAAAAATTTGTTAACTTAACTATAATCATAGTATTTATTAACATAATATAATCTTGACTTATAAAAATTGAATAGACAATTCCGCTTTAATGACCTCTTTATTAGGCTTAAAATTTGTTTGGATAATTGTTACAACTTTGCGTGTCGTATCAGCTAATTTTCTTATTGGTTGGTAAGATAATTCTATAATATGTCTTAGGTCTCTTTAATTTGGATTGAATGTGACTGTGACTGTGACTGTGACTTAGACTAAATTTGTCACACATTTTCAAAGTTACACCATTTTTGTCGGCGTAAATTTATTTGTTTTATTTGACGGGGTGACAAGTTCGTACGAAGAATGATCAGATATATAAGTAATAAAAATTCTCTATTTTAATTAATTTTTTTTAGAATTAAAATTATATAAGAAGCTTCGTCAGCTACTTCTATGAGATAGTGGTAAGGTCTGCGTACATTCTATCCTCTCTAGACCCCACTTATGAAATTTCACTGGATATGTTATTGCTATTGTTGGAAGAAGCTTCGTAAAAAATGAAGGATAAATAAGACATTGAGCTAACAATGGAATAATATTAAATCAACATTTTAACAGAATAAAATATCTAATCAAATCGTACATAGCCAATTTGATGGCCAATTTTTGCCAGAAATACTGTTGCTTAATTTGTTTTTTGCTTAAAGAAATCAACATAGTCTCCAATTTTTCTTTTTAAGTGTCGAGCCTATTAAGGAAATATTTGAAATAATTCTCTTCTATTTTTGATCATAAGATATTAATTACAAATTTAATTGATGTTCTTTTTAAGTTATCACACTTAAACTAACACGGTTATTTCTACGTTTGATTAGATGCAATGAGAGTTTGTCTGACTAATGTACTTGCTTTTATTTGAATAATAATTAAAAAGATTAAAAATATTTAATTTTATATTTGAACTATCGTAATTTTTTCTATATAAATTAAAGATAAATATTACACTAAATATTCATTGAAACGCACCTGAGTATCAATTGCTTACATTTTCAAACTAAACAATAATAATATTTCAAATTAAAAAAAATTAATGTTTAATGTTTTGTGGAATGGAAGATAGGGATTACAGCGGGACGGATTTAAAGTTACGTAGGGCGGGGCGGATTAAAGTAGTTATTTTTAAAATTAATGCGGGACCGTGTGAATTTCGAATTTATAAAATCAAATAGGAATTCGAAGAAAATTAAATATTTGTAATTAGTAAAAATCAAAGATATAAATTTTTTATATTAAATATTTTACTTTAATTTTATTTTTTTCTAAAATTTAAATTAAACATGTCTGGTAAATTAGTAGTTGTTAGAATGTTAATTAGAAACTTTTAACCAACAATTAAGAAACAATTGTTGAAATATCAATTAAAAATAGTTAATTAATGAAAAAATTTTAAAAAATAGAAGTTTTAATTTTTCATATTAAATTCAATTAAAATTCAAGCGGGTAGAATTTATGTGGGGTGAGTATATATAAAATGAGGCGGAATAAGTTTAAAATGAAAAAAATTATCATATAAAACAATCTCACAAAATTATAAATTGAGCTCAATTCGCCACGCACCTGCCCTGTTGCCATTCGAAGTCAAGATTCCGTGAAAAATGACAGGTGGAGGCCCATTTTTTTTTGTCAATATTATCTGCACATTGGTTATTACACACAAAATTTCTTTTTGTCATTCTAAAAGTGGACCCAAAATAACCAGCTTTAACCCCCCAAAAAACAAAAGATGAAAAAAATTATTTTCTTATTTAAGTAAAAAAGAAAAAGTATAATCAAAACTTTTGAATTTTGAGCCCTGAATTAAAAAAATTCATGATATGTTACATTTTCCTCTTATAAATCTTAAAAAACGTGAATTTAAATTAATTAAGTGAATTCTATATATAAAAAAATTATAAAAAGATAAAAAAGTTAGTTGTGAAAGAAAGATGAACATTGGCAGAAAGTTGCAGAAAAAAAGGGCTTAAAGTGGTAGAATATTCTAATATTGAAAATCATTCCAAACAAAAGCAATTCAAAAAATTCAAATTCAAAATTATTGAAAAACAGAAAAATAAAGAGACTATAGAAAGTACTAGACCAATATCCCTACTTAATATTACTTCCTCCGTCCAATTTTAATTGAATTTATGAAATAATACACATATATTAAGAAAATAATTCAAAGATAAAATTTACACTTTACTTTTCACTATTACTCTTTGTAGAATCATAAATATATAGTGTATATAAAATTTCAATAAATGAAAGCACAAATATGAAAAAAATTCAAACATTCATCTTTAACCTTGAACAATTTAACTATTTCGAACCTTGAAAAAAATCCTTAAAAATTTAACTAATTTGAGACGACAGAAATATTTAATTTTGTGGCTTTAAACTGAAAAATTAATATTATTTAATTGACAAGTGAGAAGATGAAAGAAAAAGCATGACATCAATAACAACATTCTTATCAATATTTTTTCTTGTCATAATTAATAAGTTCTTATCCTATTTAAACACTTTGTCAAATTTTATTAACTTCTACAACTACAAGGTGATGTTAATCGATACAAATTTACTAAAAAAATCATACAAAATAGATAAATAATTTTCTTATATATTCATTATTTTCTCGTATGTTTACTTTCATAATTTGATATTCCTGAATAAAAATCTTAGTTCTGTTATGGAAGGAAAAAGGAGAAACACAATAATATAATCATTTAAAACTCACAGGATAAAGAAATGACCAAAATGAAATCTTGAATCGATGGTTGATAAGATGAGTGATCATTTTTCCAAATTTAAGTAATCTTTTTCAACTTGATAGTTTTTTGATGTGAATTAAGCTAAAGATTTAATTTTGCATGATACAAAATTTGAGTAAAACAACACAAATCTCACTAGTTTAAAGCCTAATTAGATGTCTTCACTTTAATTTTTGAAATTATCGTCTATATCCACACTTACTTCGCTCTGACTTGAAATCTGTAAGAAATGGTGTATCTGACTTGATATTTGATATAAAATTATTAACTAATAAAATAATATGCAATTATTTTAAACTACAAAGAGTATTTACCCTCCGTTTAAAAAATGACCTACTTTCCTTTTTGATTTGTTTAAAAAAGATTGAAACATTTCACAAAACTTTAATTTCAACTTTTTATGTGCCATATTTAAGGTCACGAGATTAAAGAATATTTTTTATATATATATTTAACATAATTTTAATTTAGGATCATAAAATTAAATTTTTTTTTATATTTTATTAAACTTCATACCAAGTAAAATTAGATTATTCTTTTTAAAATAAAGAGAGTATTACTTATCATTTATAATAGAAATATTTATGTAATTTGATAATTTTGCCTACATCAATTTTCTCTTTCTTTTCCTACCCATAGAAAAAAAACAAAACAAAATAAAATGAATTTGGCATAGAAATGTGTGAAAAATTTGTCTTCAAAAATTTCTATCCAACAAGAAATTATAAGTTCAAAACTTGGCCTTCATGCACAATGTGAAATATTTCCTTTACCAACTCCAAAAGCAACATGAAAGCCATATGTTTTTGTCTTAACAACAAAAATAAGTAATTCCTCTATTTTATATTAAATAATTTATTGGGTTATTTTATATATATTAAAAAAAAAATAGAGACAAAATTTAATTATATTTTTTTTCTATTTTTACATTTTTCAAACTCCACATACTCGTTTAATGTATTATTTATTTCTCATACAAAATTTAACCTCAGAAACTTAATTAATGAAGGGTAAAATTGAAAAAAAAATTCAACACATCCCTTGACAATCGAACAGTTTACTTATTTTGAAATATCAAATTTTTTTTAACAATTAATTTAATATGAAACAGAGGAAGTACTAAATTAAGAAAATCAATTAAAGAGAGAGTTTTATGCACGCAGATTAACAAAGTATAAGACGCAATAGCTAGCAATTCAAAATATTCAAAAAAATTATAGTAAAAAAAAATCATTTGTTTGTCCAAATCCAAATAGCAACCAAGACAAAAAAATTGAAACGGGAAGATTCTTTTTTTTTTTTTTAAGTCATTAACATTTTTCCTTTTATAATTTTGGAATGAAAAACATTTTTGAACAATTTATGATATGTTAAAAGAATTTTTAACTCTTTTTTTAATATAATAATATTTATGTAATTTATCTATTTAAATGTTTACTTTTTTTTTTTGTCCAAAATAAATGAATACTACCCCTTAAGTACTTTCCAAATTATTCTTAAAGCTAGATATACTTGAAAAAATTATTAGAGAAAAGGATAATATTTAAAAAATTATTTAATACATCTTTAAATTTTAAAAAATTCATTCAGCAATTTTTTTTTTAAAAAAGTGCTAACTTAGATAGATATATATGATTCTCCACTGTGTCACTCACTTGTGTCTATTTATTCCTTTTTGTTTCTTGAAAAAAGAGAGACAGAGAAAGAAGAAAGAAAAATTTCAGTGCCTCTCTGCAACTTTCTAAGATTAGCCTTTCATACTCCTTTTCTTTTTCCACCAATTACAAAGGTAAAAACTTTTTCTGTCTAAATTTAAAACTAATCTCAGTTTAATTGGGTTCTTAATCACTGCTTACTTTCATGTAAAGCTTCATTTTCATGCTTTTAATACTCTTTGCTTTAGCTTATTCAGTGGAAAAGCCTCTTTTTTTAGTTCTTTTGTGTGGAAATCATTTCATCATTTGCTCACAGTTAACTGAATCTTATGTGGGGTTTTTTTTCTTTTTTCTTTTTTTTTTTGTCTGTTGTACTTTTTCTTTCTGAATTATCAAAATTTAATCTTTCCCCCCAAGAATTTAGCTTTTGATTGTTTTATGTTCTTTTTTTTGATACCCTTTTGTTATTTGTGGGTCATTGGGTGTTTTTCTTTCATTTTTAAGCTTGAGGAAAGTACTGGCATTGATGGTTTGTTCTATTTGGTATTTGCAGTTTGGGAACTTTTATGTGTTGGCTATGCAGAATTGTTCTTCAAAGAAAGATTGAATTGAAGGAAAAAGATTGTATTTTGGGCCAATGGATGGGAAGAGCTTTGTTATATGCTGTTTGAATTTGGAGATTTTGGTGTGGATTCTTTTAATCTTTTCTGTACAGCTTTCAGATGAAACTGATCCTGGAGATGGTAAGGAACAGAGTCGCCAAGTCGTAGTAGGTGTTGGACATGAATTGAGTGATATGTGAAAGCAAAAATAGATTAGTATTTGGTGTTTATTTGAAAAATAGTATTTAGAAATTGAAGTTGTGTTTCAACATGCATTGTACTTAAAAAAAAGTTGAATTTTTGTGAATGGAAACTAATGTATAACCACACAATGTTTAGAAAAGAGGGAAACTAAATTCATGTCCAAACAGGCCCTTAGTAATTTCCTTTGTAAATGTTCATGGGGAATTCCAATTTCATGTTTTGTGCAATGCTGATTAATTGAGAATGTGTAGTTATCTTAGCTAGTTGGTAATTTGAATTCGAAAGTGATTTCAGGTTCTTGTTGTCCTTGTATATTTGAACTAGTTGGTAGTCTTCTTGCTTCTTGTAAAGTTTTTCCTGGTGTTTAGTACATAAAGTTTGTATCTTTTTTTAATTTATTTATTGAGGGTAGGGGATAGGTGGTTACAAGGTGGAGAATCGAACTCTCATCAATCAGGTGAAAATTCAATTAGTCAACCAACTCAGCTACGAAGATTTCCCTATAAAGTTTGTACCTTCATTTGCATTGTCCTGACATTTGATTGGGTTTGCAAAGTTGAGGACTAGCAGCTTTTGCGTGTATTCTTGTTCATTGCATCTCAGAGAAGTTGACAGCTAGCTTTTTTTTTTTTAATTGATTGGGTTCTAAATTTTCGTATGGTTTGCTTATGTAATTGATTGGATTCTAAATATCCATATGGTTTCATGGATCAATTTTTACTCTTTCTTCTTCACGTTTGGAGTTTCTCAACCAAGATTTTCCTTTTGTATTGGTCAAGTTGCTGCAATTAATAGCTTATATGCTTCTCTGGGATCACCATCCCTTCCGGGCTGGGTTGCTGTTGGTGGAGACCCATGTAATGGACTTTGGCAAGGGGTTGTATGCGAGAATGCAAACATAGTTACAATGTAAGGACTTCCCATTTACTGCAATATTTCGTAATATGTGAAACTGAAATGCTAATCCTACTTATCATGTCATTTGCAGTCGACTCAATGCTGCTAACTTGGGAGGTGAACTTGGGGATAAGTTAGGTTCATTTTCTTCTCTCAAAACAATGTAAGCTTCTTGCATTTTTCATGTGTTTTTCATAGGCACAATGCGTAAATAGACTTTTGAACTTGCACTCAAACTTGGCCTCAGTTGGCAAGTAAGCACTCTAACTTTGAGAGTGCGCATCTAGACACCTTAATTTGGTCTCAACTGGCAACTAAACACTCCAATTCGTCCCCAATGTGTCTCATGGACACTCGGCATGGACGTGACACATAAATTTTGGGGGCCTAGATGATCATCTTGTAAGTTGGAAGTTCTCAGCAGACACGGTGGAGACGAGTTGAGGTGCCTAGATGTGCATACTCAAAATTGGGAGTGGTTGCTTGCCAGCTGAGGCCGAATTTAAGTGTGTGTATTATGCTTTTTTCATATTATCCAATGTTTCCATTTAATGGAGTCTACTGTAATGAAATGTGAATAGTAATTGTGGCCATCTCTTGTGGCAGAGATCTGAGCAACAACCACATTGGCGGAAGCATTCCGTCTAATCTGCCCGTTACCTTGCAGAATATGTAAGTTCTACCATTTTATCTATGAAGGATCCCCCAAAACTGGCAAAAAATGAAAAATAATAGAAAAAAGACGCATTGATAAACTTAGCCTTACTTATTGAGTAAAACAGTTGATATTCTTTACCTCGGACAGTTTTCTTTCAGCTAATGCGTTCACTGGAAGGATCCCTACTTCTTTATCTTCCCTGAGTCAACTTTCAGCTATGTAAGTATCTCTTTTAGTGTAGATTAAAAGTTGCTTAGTTCATAAAGAATCTAACTCAGGTATTTTTCTGTGTGTCAGGTCTCTGAATGGCAACCATTTGACTGGAGAAATTCCCGATTCCTTTCAAGGCCTTACCGCTTTGGTCAATCTGTATGGCAGCAAACAAAAGCATTTAAATACTTCCTTTTGTGTTTTTGCCCTATGGATAACTGGTTTGGTTATTTAATCTTTCAACAGTGATGTGTCAAGTAATAATTTAAGTGGATCATTGCCACCGTCTATGGGAAATTTGTCTTCCCTGACCACTCTGTGAGTAATTCAACATTTTTATACACTTTGTTTATAACTTTATAGATTGGAAAATATGATAAAACTAACTTCTTCATTTCCAGACATTTGCAGAATAATCAGCTTTCTGGAACTCTTGATGTTTTGCAGGATCTTCCCTTCGCAGATTTGTACTCTTCCAAACTGGATTTTACTCGAATATACTTCAGTTCACTAGAATGATATAATCTTACTAACATTTCCCCACCCTCCCTGTGTCATTTCTAGGAATGTGGAAAACAACTTGTTTTCTGGGCCCATACCTCCAAAGTTGTTCTCTATTCCCATATTCAAGTAAGTACAATAGTTTTCTGCTTTCATATACTCGTTTGGTGTTTTCATTATTGTTTATCTTGAATCAATCTTTTGTATGTAAAAACTGTAATCTTGGCCACCTATAACATCCATGTGCCCCTCGCCATTTGTTGGAAATATTATTTGACATGTCACATTTCCCACAAAAATGATATATAATCATAGAAGACATGTATGTTGAAACCGCAGAAACTTTCAAGATGTTGCTTGATAAAACACGTATCATGTATAAAGCTTGAAAACATGTATCTTCTGTGCTATGCTTCATATGAAGTAATCCTTTCAGAAACTTCTTGTTTACAAGTTTGTGAAATCTAACTTAATGGGTGTGCTTTTATGCTATGTTGCTCAGACTCTTCAAAAATGGTGACGGGTGCGTGTCGGATTCTCCAAAAGTAATCTGCCATGGGCGCAACATCATTTTTGGATAGTCCGAGCAACAGAGCTTGTATGCTGAAATAGCATTTTGTACAAAATGACTAGAAATATAGGCTTAATGTGTGACATGGATATGAGTCCCAAAACTGCCCTAGTATAAATAACACCTCAATTTGTTAAAGTAAGAAGGGAAAAAAAAGACATTGACCTGAATAATAGAAGAATCCTGATAAGCATGCCATATAAATCCATGATTTCTGCCATGTCATCAGTCTCTCAACACTTGTAAATAAACAATTCATACATACACAATAAATAGACAACAGATGTACGCATAGCTTTATAAACCGTAGTACAATATGGTATGAAAAGATACATCAGCTAAGTTATGATATATTGATATTCATGACCTGTAAAATAGACAAATTGCAAATTATTTAGTTAGGAAGCTGGCTTCTGGGCTAATAAGCTTGATCATAATCTAAGTTCACATTCCGTGGTGGCTAAACTCAAGTTAGGTCACCTGCCTTAATCATATACTGAGTCCTTAACTTTGGGCAGTCAAGAAATAACATAGAAGTTAGTCAGTCTTAGTTATTCAGCTGGACTAAGTTGATACAAGTTGTTAGACATATTTGATACATGCAAGCATCAATGTTTCAGTTGTTGGATCATTTTTGTTACCATTTGATACAGGCCTAGTCGATTATAATGAGTGATCGTTTATGCTGTCTTACTTGCGCTTCTGTTTTTCGTGCAGAAAAGATGGAAATCCTTTCAACAGTAGTATTGCTCCTTTACCTCCACCCACATCATCGACAGCACCTCCCATTTCTGGGTCCCCAACTTCGGCACAGACACCATCTTCTCAAAGCAAACCTAAAGAACAGGGTGATGGACCATCAGCATCGACAAAATCAAGTTCTACAGGAAGCAAAAAGTCTTTATCTGTTAAAAAGGTGGTCTGGATATCAATTGCAGCAGTTTTGTCATTTATAATATTGGTTTTAGCAATCCTTCTCTGTCTGCCAAGGTGCCTCAAGAAATGGCATGAGACTCAAAGAACCCCCAAACACCATGAAATAGCCCCTTATATGGGTGCTAGAGAGAATCCTGGAGATAGTGGTTCATTAGTTCAACCTGGCCATGACGTAGAAAAAGGTGCTACAAAATACTCAATATCTGTGCTATTTTATGATGTCTACTGTCACTGTTTTCTTAGTCCAACTCCTTTTCCCCCTTAGTTACTTTTTTTAAAAAAATATTGCACCTTATTTTAAGTTCCATTTGATGTGGATTGACGTTTGTATTTTAATTAACAATCATTCTGCATGTTTTGAGATTGTTTTGATTCTGATTCTGGTCTGAATACATAAGTTTGTGATATCTCTGAAATGCTCTTCTACTGTCATTTGAAATGCTGTCTTAGAATCTTCATGAGATTGGAAGTCTGTTTTTGTGGTATTTAGAACCGAAAAGTTTGTGAATCTCAAAGTTTAACCTTCTACTCTTTAGTGACAAGTGAGTTTCTTATGTGTTAAACAGCTCCCCTAGTTGTGAAGCCAAAAGATAAACAACCAAGAAGACCGGCTCCCATTCCAAAGCCACAGGATGAGCAACAGGTAAATGTGCAAACCATGAGTGCAGTGCCAAAGGAGGATAATAGTGAGATGAACCTTAGCAGAGTAGATATTGATTTGATGCCACCACCTCCGCCTCCGCCTCCGCCTCCTCCTCCTCCACCTCCAACTCTTCCAGATGAAAGAGTTATTGTCAAGCCAATTGCAGCAGCTGAAGATACAACAATGAAGCTTCCAACCAGGCCACTCCCACTAACTTCTGTGAAATATTACACAATTGCATCACTTCAGCAATACACCAATAGCTTCTCTCAAGATAATCTGTTGGGATCTGGAATGCTGGGTAGTGTATACAGGGTAGAGCTTCCGAATGGAAAGGTAGAACTTTCAATCAGCATGACTTTATTATGATGCGCCAATTTATTAACTGTTGTTTCCTACTTGTTTAGATTGGCAGCTTTTTCGCTCTTCTGACTTTTTTTCCTCCTCCATTTGTGATGTTCTTGAACGCCAACTTTTCAGCAAGTGGCATCAAAATTGCCTCTTTATCTCTACTTGATATAAATTTTGTTAGATTGCTTAGATTTTCTTTAATTTAGGTATTTCTTTAAATTTAGGTATTTTGATGGATGTGCATTTCTCTGGCATGCAAATGTTACTGCTCTTGCTTCTCTTGCACTGTGCACCAAGTGGTTTCCACATTTCACTTCTAACACATGCTCCTTTTGAATGCTTCTGCAGTTGCTTGCTGTCAAAAAGCTGGACAAAAGAGTTTGCAGTCAACAAAAGGATGATGAGTTTCTTCACCTAGTAAACAATATTGACAGAATTCGTCATGCTAATGTTGTTGAGCTGATGGGCTATTGTGCAGAGCATGGTCAAAGGCTTCTGGTCTATGAGTATTGCAGTAACGGGACACTGCAAGATGCACTGCATTCTGATGATGAATTTAAGAAGCAACTTTCATGGAATACTCGCATCAGGATGGCTCTTGGAGCTGCAAGAGCATTGGAGTAAGTTCCTTTCTTTTCTTCTTCTTTACCCCTCTCTAGAAGCTTCTACTTTTTTGCTCCCTTGGTGACTCGAATCCACAGCCTTAGGGTTGGAGGTGGAGGGTGCTTACCAATCGAGCAACCCTCTCTTGTTGAGCATTGGAGTAAGTCAAATAACATTACATGCATTTATTTATGCACATCAAATGTGTGCACATGCGCATCTGCGTGTGTGTGTATAAGTGTTTCAGGACTGGCCTATAATAAGTGTTTCTGCGCATACTAGATGATAAATCATTGGTATCAAAAACTGGACAATAAGTTGGTTCTGATATAGTGGACAAATTCATTAAAAGTTCATTTTAGTCCTGAACTTTCTTGTGTTATGTATATTACATGATCCATAGCCACACAGAAGACCTGGAATGGTCTTAACTATATATAAAATGGCAGATGTAGCTGTCTTTTGCTTCATTACTATTTCTTTCTTTGCTTCTGCATGTCCATGAAAAAATGAAGAAAATTAATGAATTGTTTAGTAATGCTAAGCAGTCTCATTCTCATTTATAGATTTGCACGAAAGAGTGAGATTGACTGCTAGAGTATGTTCAAATTAATCATTCTTGTTTGATGGAATGCAGGTACCTCCATGAAGTCTGCGAGCCACCTATTATTCATAGAAACTTCAAGTCTGTCAATCTTCTGCTTGATGATGAGTTGGCTGTACATGTTTCAGATTGTGGTTTGGCTCCACTAATATCATCTGGTGCTGTGAGTCAGGTAACTTGCGACCCTAATGTTATGGAATAGAAAGAGTTGAAATGCTTCAGTGGATGATGAAAATAAATTCCTAATGTATGATGGAAATGGACATGTGAGCTGAATATATAATTAAATAGGAGTAGTGGTGATGGTCAAAGTGCTTTCAACAAGATGTTCGAATAAAGAGCAGTAAGAATCCTGTAAATGAAAGTTATATCTTGGAAATTATTGGTTCGCTTCCTGTGCTAGAGAGAATAAAGTGAACCTCTGAAATTACCTTTTCCTATAAATTTGGAAATGGAGAGGATCTGATTCTCTTCCTGTGCTATATTTTAAGTTTGTCTTGTTTGTTCCGTTGAATCAAAGTAAGTGATGAAGGAAATCTTGAACCAAAGAAAGGAGAGATCTTGCCAACACACTAAAAGTGCTCGTCTTGCCGATGTCTTTGTCCCCCAGCGTACCTAATAAATACCGACAATTAGGAAGCATCGTTTATATTGTTCACTATTAGGTATTACTTCTGCAAATGTAAGGTGATGCAAGCTTCCTTATTTGGTGTCAAACTGGAGGAACTCCCAACTTTGTGGGGATTGATTGAGAGCAGTATGACACTGTCAGTTTGACCAAGGCATATGTATGAAGATTTATTGATGTTTTCTTATGGATTATCAGAAACATGAAATATGGTTTAGTTTCTTCGAAAGACCTCATTGTTTCTCCTTTTTTAACTTCTATAAATCTTTAAAATTTTTGGCGAAGGTGCTCTTCTCACGATGTGCACATGATCAGAAAATTGTTCTAGGATGCATGTGGATCATCTTCTGCTACCTTGTCATTATGTGTGGTCATTTTGATAATGCATCTTGCTTAATCATATGGGTTTGATTATTTTTATGTTAAGTTGACACTATGGAACTATGTCAATTTGATTACGATGATTTTTTTTCAGTTGTCGGGACAACTTCTAACAACATATGGCTATGGTGCTCCTGAATTTGAGTCGGGGATTTACACTTCCCAAAGTGATGTTTACAGTTTTGGCGTGGTGATGCTTGAACTAATAACAGGCAGAATGTCATACGACCGGTAAAAAGCCTTCTGCATCCTTTTGAACTAATGTTGTTGTGCCACTTTTCTCAGTTAACACACCTGCATATCATATTCAGGACACGAAGTCGAGGAGAGCAGTTCTTGGTTAGGTGGGCAATTCCGCAGCTACACGACATTGATCTCTTGACAAGGATGGTTGATCCTGCTCTCGGTGGAAAATACCCCATCAAATCACTATCACACTTTGCTGACATAATTTCTCGATGTGTTCAGGTGAGTTATTCTGTTATGCCTTTATGTGAACATAAATGTTTACTAATGTGGACGGAATAGTCTTAGCTCGTCCGTCATCTCAATTGGTTGAAAGGTTTGAACATAAGTTCCTCCGTTCTATGCCAGTTAAAGTATCAGCTGATTGCTCTTCTACATGTTACTTGGGATATTTCTAGGATTTAGTTGCGGAATAGGTCTGCCTTCAGATGTCACTCAACTTTTAAACTCTTATGCAGCATGAGCCAGAATTCAGGCCACCAATGTCAGAAGTTGTTCAGGACCTCATACAAATGATAAGAAGAGAATCTCACAAAACAGACGGTGAATGATTTGAGTTAGACGCGCGTACTGGGAATTCAGCCAGTGAGAAACCATGAAAGATCTTTTCTCGATGGAGCTGAGATACTTGGGAAAGAAAGGTGGTTTGCAGGCTAAGCACCCTTGCTAAAGACAACCTCAAACTGAAGCAAATGGGACCTTAAAGAAGCGCGATTCATGAAATACCAACAAATGCAGGAGACTTAATGAACTGTAAACACAGCTTGCTCATCTCATTTCCTGTCAAGCTGCATCATTCTAATGTTCATTTAGGCTTACATGTGAGAACCAATACAATTCATTCATCTCATTTGTTTGTTAAGTGTTGTATTTGTTGTTAATTAGTATAGGGGTGTTTTCCTGAAGTTGTATATCTTGTACATGTACATTAGTGTGCTGTAGTCTCGGATAGGTCATCTGCTTGTAAAAGCTTGATAAAATTTGGCAATCTTTCATTCATAGACCTACATGATTAGTACTGTGCATTCTAGATATGTTTCTTCATAAGATAATTTAGCATCATATATCGCTTTGGAGAGCATTTTTTTTGGTTGTAGTGTGATGTTGGAGCTGCTTAAATTATTTACTACTTACTAATAACCCAAGGAGATAGAGACCTACAATCACTCTATAAGTTCAATATAGGTAAAGTGTACTTTCCATCTACCTAATCTTTGTTGAAGAGCAAGCATGTGTATCCCTTTAAGGATGCACACAGTGAGAACCTACCCATCACAACATTGGTCTCAACCTTTTGACACTAAAATTATGTCTCAATCCCTCATGTTTGGAATAAAATCAATCAACTAAATTATTGAAGTAGGTAAATCAAGTAGGATTAACAGGCCTCCATATTAATAAGTTTTTAAAGATGAGATGTGCACGACATCTCATGTGAATCCACATCAAAACAAAAGAGAAATTTTCATCGTACATGTGACTAGATATGACGTAACGTGAATAACAAATTCGTATCATAGACAGACAATTCGTTGACGTATCATAAGTTTATCATTCTCGTTGGAAAAGATATTAGATATTACTTTCTTTTTTATTCGATACTCAACATTTGTTTTGAGGCTCGAATAATTTACTTTAACAACAACAACAACATACTCAGTGAAATCTCACAAGTGGGGCCTAGGAAGATAAAATATACGTAAATCTTACCACTATTATAAAAAAAAATACTTATCATTGCACCGCACTGCATGTTTTAGGTGATATTGAACTTTGTATACTTGAAATAACATGCAAGAACCCATCTTCCCCACCAATACCCCACAATAAATAAACTCAAAACCTATATAAACCCCAAGATTTCTCTCTGTTATCTTCCCGGGAATGACTTCTTTCACCTGAATTTTCCCAAATCTCTTCTGGGAACGTAGTAGAATGTACCGACATGCTTTTAGATAAAAGGAATTCTAAAAATAGTAAATAAATTCATCTGAAAAAAAGAGAAAGAAATTTACACCATTACGTCTGTTCATATGGATCTACACACTTTCCAAATCTAAACCGTTATACGTATTTCAAGAGTTATCTTCAAACCCCATTTTCAAGATCTGTCACATTTCCGTTTCTCTCATGGCTGGACGTTATTACAATGACAATCCGTTTGATGAAGGACAAGAAGATAACCTCTTTTCGGTAAATTCGATTAAATCTAATTCAGAGGATTATGTTGCTTCTTTTTTGTTAATGTAATTTGGATGAGTTATTGTGGGGTTTGATTTTTTTTGGTGTTGGGAACAATGTATTTGTCAACCACAAAAATTGGGGTTGATTTAAGCTTGTTTTTTTTTGGGCCAATTTCTGGATCTGTGAATTGCATTTCGGTTTTTGGTTTTAGAGTCATTCAGCTGGAGAATATACTGGAAAAATCTGAGGGGTTTTTGTTTATTAGGACTAGGAGTTAAATTTTAATATCATTGAACTGGATATTGTTGAATTGAGCTGTGACTAAAGAATATTGCGATACGGTTTCGTTCACTGACTAGAAAACTGGTTGCAATCTGATTATTTTGTCACAGTTAAGTGTATGGAATGGTTTTGCTGGAGATTTGAGAGAGAATTTGTATGTCCTTGAACAACAATATACATCTCCGTTTGGACTCCCGATGCACGCTCCAGCTAAAACTAGGCGTGAAGGGGTGTTAGAGTGGGTTAGAGTCCCACATTGTTGAAGGATGGGCTGATGATCTGCTTATATGGACTCGAGTAATCCTCACCTCATGAGTTACTTTTGGGGTTGAGGTTTAGATGCAAGTGCCATATCTTTACGAGCATCAATAATTAAAGAAGGGAGGATCATAATTATAATTCTGTTGGGTTGGTACTTCTTATTATTTGAATGCTAAAGTCATTAGTGTGCTGTAGTCTCGGATAGGTCATCTTCTTGTAAAAGCTTGCTAAAATTTGGCAATTTTCATTCCTAGACCTACATGATTAGTTCTGTGCATTCTAGATATGTTTCTTCATAAGATAATAACCATATTTTTTCCTAAAAGGACCAAGGGGCTCGAGGAAAGGGTCAATCAAACTATGGTGGCGGTCCATTTTATATGACAGTAAGCTTAGTCTTTTCATCCAAGTTCAATTTTTTCAGGTTGAAACTCTAAGATGCTCAAAAGTAAATACTCGCTTTGTCTCTCTTTATATGAATGTGTTGATAGGGTGCTGAGTTTAATATTCGAATTTGACTTGCATATTGTATTTAGTGATATTTGAAATTATTATCATAATGAGACGTAGTTTAATGAATTTGAATCTTTGAAAGTTGTGAAAGATGTATCAAAATAAAATGTAGTCAAACATTTTTGGACGTCTCAGAGAAAGGAAAGAATGTCAGAAAAGTTGAGAAGAAGGTGGTTACACCTGCTAATAATTGTAAATGAGTAAAGATCCTGAAAATCATGAAAAGACACTGATCCTGCTTGACAAAGGCAGAGGCTAGGGTTTTGTTTTGTGAGAGGACCTCCATCACCAGGGGCGGAGCCAAGGTGTCAACATGGGGTTCATCTGAGAACCCCCTTTGTAGAAAAATTACAGTATACATATAACAACAACAAAAACATAGCCAGTGTAGTTCCACCGAGTGGGGTATGGCCTCTACCTCAAAGGTGAGGTAGAGAGGCTGTTTCCCATAGAACCTCGGCTCCAGGCAAAAACAATTTAGAGAAAGACGTGATGAAAGTACAACAGACAATAGAAAATAATAAGAACAACAATAGCTAGTAGCAGAACAATGCTACAACAATAAACCCGTGATTGAACTACACGAAACAACAGAAAATAACCTAAACAGGAGAATAAGAAACTACGAAAGGTTAAAATTATATTTAGGTATATACAGTAGATGTTAGAATCCCCTTAGTTCCTTCATATGCTTACCTCTTTATATTTGAATTTCCTTGATAAAAATTCAGGCTCCGCCATTGTCCATCACCTACAAAGAAACAGTGGACCTAGAATAGCAAAGTCATGAATATCCCTGTAGTCCCAGTAGGAACTTTTTCACCATACAAATATTTTAAATCGATTTTATAGTATGGCGAATGCCACCATCATTTAAGGAGTTCCCAGATACATATCTTGATCCTGTCCCCTGCTGTCACCTCTCATAAGGATGACGAGAATTTCTAAACCACAAAAGATGCTAATTCATATTTCAGCTGCAACTGGTGAATGGTTAGCGAAATGAGGGAGTTAGTTTTCTTCTTTTGTGTTTTCTGCTTGTCTTGTTGCCAATTTGAACCGTCTTAACGTTTAGTCTATGGTTAGAATTCTTCTTCTTCTATGGTGTATTGTCTGTCTAACTTCTCTCCTGTGGTGTACTCTACCTAATTCTGAACCTTGGTGTTCGCCCATGCATAAGTCAAAAACATCAAGATATCTACCCACCCTACCTCAGGATGAAGGCTTTATCTTCTTCCTCCTTGTCCTCTTCTCATGAACCTAATTTAGGTACAGCTGCGTGCTTCTGATTTATGATATAGTATAATTTGAACTCTAATATCCATGGATCGGAAATCCTTTCATCATGTTAAAGCCAAATTTGAGTCATTCTTTTCCTTTTCTTTTCAACATGTTAATGTGTGTGGCTTAATCTTGATCCTTGAATTAGTGAGAATACCGTTTTGTACATCTCTGTTAACCATTCTCATACCAATTAGATTATGTATCATCTATTTATGCACTGTTTTACTCACGAAATCTTCAGAATCCTGCAAGTGTTCCTCCTGCTACTAACTCGAGGCTTTCACCTCTTCCTCATGAGCCTGCTGACTATGATCATGGTGCAACAGTGGATATCCCTTTTGATAATTCGAAGGTGAAACAGAATAGTCAACTTTAACTTTTTTACAGTTTTCTTGCTTGACCACAGTACTGGTGTGTTCGCTGGCTGGATAGAGTTGAATGATACGTTCCTCATGTAACAATTCAGGATCTGAAGAATAAAGAGAGAGAACTCCAAGCTAAAGAAGCTGAACTAAAAAAATTAGAACAGGTAAGCTTGTGTTACATCCTATTGTTGCTACGGACTAATTATCATGCTTTTGCTTTTCTTACATATTATGAACAATTTAAGTTCACTGTTATGTCAACAATCTTTCGTCAATTCAGTGGTTCATCAAGTTTGAATATCACGTGATTGTTCTGTCTAGCTCTGGAAGCTATTATACCTCATTAGCCTTTGTGTTAGTAGGGAGAAAAATTGTGTTAGCATCAATCCTCGAGATAGTGTTTAAAACAATCTATGTTATTGTCTATATTTCTCTTTAGGTATTTTATATTCTGTTAATTGGCTGTTCTGTTGGTTTCATTTAGGACCTGAAAAGGAGGGAAGATGCTATAGCAAGAGGTAGTTCTCCAGTGTAACATTTACATTTTTGTAAATATGAATAAATTAAGCCATTTGATTGATTCTTTACCACATGTGAGTTGATTTATTTTCGTTATACATTACAGCTGGAGTTGTTATAGAGGAAAAGAATTGGCCACCTTTCTTCCCCATTATTCATCATGACATTGCAAATGAAATTCCAATCCATCTACAGCAGTTGCAGTATGTTGCGTTTTTTACATGGTTGGGTATGTCTGTCAATCTAACTACCTTTATCGTCTTCTGCATAGCCCCCTAGTGAACGGGTACTTGTAGGGCTTCTCAGTTGACCAAGCAAGAAATACTCATGAACCTTTAAGTTTACATATCTACTGGAGGTTGAGATGCATAGTGATACTTCTCACTACTTATCCTTAGTGGCTTTATTCTAAACAAATTTTGTACTATTGTTTCCGGCTATCCATGGGAGTATTAATGCGCTTTTGAGATTTCTAAATCACAAACCCATCTTTCAGGCAACAAACTTGCTGTGCAAATGATTTAAATAACACTCAAATGTGGATCTAGAATATCCAAACTTGCTTTTTTTCTTTCATAGCTTAGGTAATTGGATTACGTTTGTAAGTCATGTTTGTACTAGTAATTTTTTTTTAAAAAAATTGCATCTCAAAGCTGCCACTCCATCAAGCGATAAAAGAGAACAGGGGAAACATTATTATATAGTTTATTAGAATGATTTAGGACCAGGTGTAGGATTATGAAAATTCTTTTTTAATAGCTTTATTTGGTCTCTCTGGTTAATGCACTTATCTATTTACTTTGCACATGGTGAATTGCAGGCTTGGTAGCCTGTCTTGTATGGAACCTTATAGCAGTTACCTCAGCTTGGATCCTAGGACAAGGTTGCTGCTGAACTAATTTCTACAATTTCTTTTTATCCTCAAATGGAAACTAACCCGCAAGCTCTTTTTTTTTGTTTTTTTTTGGGCACGGTAGGTATAACTATCTGGCTTCTTGCTATTATCTACTTAATATCTGGAGTCCCAGGAGCCTATGTGTTGTGGTATCGTCCCCTTTATCGTGCAATGAGGTACTATTTTGTGTTCCCTCTTTGTGTGAATCAATTTTCACATTACCTTTGTATTTCTTTATGTCATTATGTACATCCCTTTTGCAGGACGGATAGTGCACTGAAGTTCGGATGGTTCTTCTTATGTTATCTTGTAAATCTTACATCACCCTTTTCAGTTTTTTCTCTTTTCTACAGTTGATTATGTCAGTATGATTGTTATATCGATATTGTAGTTTCACATTGGATTCTGCATCATTGCTACTGTGGCACCTCCTATCTTCTTCAAGGGAAAATCTTTAGCGTAAGTTGCTTTGCCATATTTGGTACATAGAGATTCTAGACTATGGAATCTCTTTGCATTACCAACATAAAACCATGCTTGTCTGAATATAATGCTTTGACCTTTTACGTTTTAACTATGTATGTATGCTAAAATATAATGACTTCTTCGTATTTATCTTGTTTAACAGTGGTATCTTGCCTGCAATTGATCTGTTAGGCTGGAATGGTTTGGTTGGGGTAAGCTTCTTTGCTATCTTAAATTTAGCTTGAACTAGAATTAAATCAAATGGTGGTTGTCTTCAAGTTCTTGGCTTAACGAGTTTGTTTAGACGTTTCATTGGCTTAATAATAGAAGTTCACGAGTAAAGAGGAAATCTTTTTTATACTTCCTATCGACTATTGAATGTGCTTTTACTTGCAGGTGTTCTACTTCGTTGGATTTGCTTTCTTCTGTCTTGAATCACTGGCCAGCATATGGGTTATTCAGGTGGAAGCATCTGTCCTTCCTATCTCATTGCTTTTGCTGTCTTCTCTTACCTGAACATCTTTTCATGCGTTGCATGATCTGCAGCAAGTGTACATGTATTTCCGAGGAAGTGGCAAAGCTGCTGAGATGAAGAAAGAGGCTGCAAGATCGACAATGATGGCAGCACTATGACAATACAGGAGCAAAGGCAGGCAGTTTCTTTCGAGCTGTTGAATTCTTTGATTACTTTCTTCTCGCACCATATACCACACTCGAGCCCTGGAAATGTGTTTTCTGAAGTACACAGTGATGTCAGAGGCGACTATACGCATGATGTATTGGTACTAGTACGTATTATCACAAGCATTATCTGAAAATTGATGTTAATTGGTAGTAACATTTCATATCCGTCTCTATGGGATCTTCTGCTTGCTCTTAGAAGAATATTACCATATGTAAATATACAAAAATCATTGAACTGCTTTGCTGGGCATTTTTCTTTTGGTTTGTTTATTTGCTGCACATTGCTCTTGGAGGAGCAATGGAATGCAAATAGAGGAAAGAGTAGATGATGTTCCTATCACAGGCCGGTGCACCAAGTTCTCGTTATGATCGAGGAAGACTGAAACGAAAAATGGTGCATGGACTTGGGAAAATCGATGGACTCCCTTGGTTAAAATTCAAAATTATATTAAAAATCGATATAATTTGTTGTTTTGTCTATTTATCAGAAATATAAAACAGAGAAAGCTAAAATGTCCTTGAACAATGAGTTTTGATATAATATTACATAACAACATACCCAGTGAAATCTCACAAGTGGGGTTTGGAGAGGGTAAAATATATGCAGACTTTATCACTACCTCATAGTGATAGAGATAGGGATGGCAACGGGGTGGGGCGGGGTGGGTTTAGAGCTATGCGGGGTGGGGAGGGTTAAAATAGCTATTTTTAAAACTAATGCGGGGCGGGACGGGTTGTAGGTTTAAAAGATCAAATATGAATTCGAAAAAATTAAATTTTTGTAATTAGTAAAAAATCAAAGATATAAACTTTTTATATTAAACATTGATTTTAATTTAATTTTTTCTCTAAAATTTAAACTAGACATGTCCAGTAATTTTTAATTGTTAAAATGTTAATTAGAAACTTTTAAGTAACAATTAAGAAATAATTGGTAAAATATCAACTAAAAATAGTTAATTAGTTGTTGAAACATTAATTAGCGAAAAAAATTAAATTCAATTAAAAAATAAAAGAACATTAAAATTTAAGCGGGATGGGCTGAGTCTATGCGAGGCGGGGCGAGTTGAAAATGAAAAAAGTAGTCATGCGGGGCGGGGCGGTTTAAAAATTTTGTGGGTTGAGCTCAACCCCCACCCGCACCATTGTCATTCCTAGATAGAGAGACTGTTTCCGAAAGGTCCTCGTCTCAAAAATATCAATCCCAAAAGTAGAAGATACTAGATATAAAAAAATGACTAAAGTAAAAAGCAGATGATAATATATAAATACAATAAAAGTTAAGATGTGTCGCTGAAATTTCGTTGATAGTTTAAAGAAATACTTAGATTTTACAAGAAGATGAGTGCACAAATAAATTTGATCATCAAAAATAAAAAACCAAGTCAGTAATTGAATTAAAGAAGAGAAACAATATTAATGTATGAGAAGGGCTATATACCTCCGAGCTTTGTAAAAAAGGCCAAATATACCTTGTATGGACTTTAATTTAATTAAAAAATAAAATTATTTAAAAATAATTTTTTCACTTATATCAACTGAAAGTTTATACTTGAGATATTTCTGTAAAGGTGGAGTATATATGAGCCTCTTTCTTAACGAAGGATTTGATTTTCACATAAATCGCTCTCTAGGTTTTGTGCTAAGTGAAAAATAACGGTGGTGGTAGGGCGATATGTTCATTGAAGAAGAATTGCATTATATAATTGTGTTGAAGAGAGGGGACGATTATCTGGAGGTTACATATGGATGCACCAGTCCAACTCACGGCGATGCTGGTGGTACACTAAGAATTTTCACTTCTGGTGAACTCAAAGTCGCTTGTGAATGTTGCGTTGGCTGCCCTGAAGGTTCTTACCATATCTATATATAAAATCGCCAATTGAATATATTTTCTTTTTTTGCTTTCGTAAATAACGAATTTTTTCCTTATTAATATTTCGTGTATATATTTTACTTGAGTACATTATAATTATTTGGTTGATGAGTAATTTAAATAATCTTATAAGCTTGTGTCAGCTTTCCTCTATAGAAGATTTAATTGGTAAGAGAAAATGAGCTTGGATTATGAGTTGAGTTCTGTTTATTGGCTTTGAAGTGGTTGATGTTTGCTAACCAAGTACCCTTCATGGACATATATATTTTCATATAGCATCCAAGGGTGCGGCTTATTGGTTAATGAAAAAGTGAGTTGAGAATTATGAGGTTTCAGTTTTAAATTTTAACAGAGACAAAAATATTAGGTGATTTCTTCTCATCAGTCCTAACCTTATTACTACGAGAAGTGGAACATATTCCATGAAATTAGTTGAGATGTTCAAAAACTGTCCTAAACACCATACAATGTGCGTGTCTGTGCGTATAATGAAAAAAAGGAGTATTCATTCTACTATATATATGTTGATGATTTTGTCCTTAGGACCACAGTTGCAATATGCACATTTGAAAAATGCTAGGTACAATTAGATTGATAAAAGAGACTACATTCACCTCTTGTTATGTAGTTCCTTGAAACTTGTATTATGGTGCAATCATTTGATTTAAAACATGTCATTATTATGTGTAGTCACATCTTCAATATTCAAAGTTAGTAACTGGAGGACTAATCCTATCTGAGATCAATTATCATGATATGCACCATTATCCAAATAATTGTTATGTGGCTATACTTGTTCATTTCTTTACCAAATCATCGTTAGTTTGTAATTAATTAATTATAGCTTTTGCAAGTTTGTAAACATAGTCTTCCTATTCAATTTATTTTTTATTAATGCAAATTCTCATTATCATTCTTATCGGATAAACCAAAAACTGAAACATTAAAGACTTGAAATCGATAATTAGGCAAATATATGATATTTATTTACATTAAACCACTATAGTTTGAAAAAATTACAATTTATAGCTATAGTTAGGGTTTTATTGCTATAGTTAGAGTTTTGTTGCTATGTTGTCTCTCCTCTCTCTATTTACTTTCTTAACAGATATATAATTACATATGTATACCAGCTCCATATATGCAATTATTTTGACAGATATACATATACAATTCGCCTCTCTCCATTCTCTACCCTGTCTCGATCGCCTCTCTCCTTCTATTCTACCATATAAAATGACTCCCATAGAGTTGAAAGAACTGAATACAATTCGCCTCTCTCCATTCTCTCCCCTGTCTCGATCGCCTCTCTCCTCCATCTCCCAATCTCGCTTGTCACATATACAAGTACATATGTATATTAATTACACATATACAATTATTTTATATATATACACATATAAATTGATAAATATACATATACAATTCGTCTCTCTCCTCCCTCTCTCGATCTCGCTCGTCTCTCTCCTCCTCTCTAGGTCACATAGCCAAGGTTTTATATATATTATATTCTCATGTAATATATATTAACACTGATATTTTAGAAAGACAGAAGTAATATATATTATATTCTCATGTTTTTCTAAAAAATAAAATTGA
>DF358047.1:35827-50864 GCA_000787875.1 Solanum virginianum
ATATACAATGCATAGATGAGGATGTTGAGATGGATGTGTGGTCATACCAGGAGTGACAAGGTTAGGAATGAGACCATTCGAGAGAAGCTAGGGTGGCAAAAAGCGACACTGCGATGGTTTGGGCATGTGCTGAGAAGGAGTACCGATGCTCCTGTTCGGAGGTGCGAGAGGTTGGTTTTAGGAGATACACAGAGGGGAAGAGGTAGACCGAAGAAGTACTGGGAGGAGGTGATTAGACATGACATGGCGGAACTTAATATCACCGAGGACATGACCCTAGATAGGAAGAAGTGGAGGTCGCAAATTAGAGTAGTAGGCTAATTGGTTGGTAGGATTAGGTGGTTAGTAATAGTAGATGAGTAGTAGTGTTTTACAATATGTGTCATTATTTGTGTTTATGTGTTTGTTGCATCATATTTGTTGTTCCCTTTCTTTTACTTTTGTCATATCTAATTTATTCTGCTGATGGGTTGTTAAGACGAGGGTTCCAGGAAATAACCTCTCTACTTCTATTGCGTACATTTTACCCTCCCCACTTGTGGGATTACACTGACTATGTTGTTGTTGTTGTTGTTTGATCACTTGATATGTGTTACACCTATGTATTCAAATAGTATCAGAAACAGTAAATAAATGAAAGTGAAATTATAGACCTAGCTATTTGAGTCTATAAAATTCTCTGTGTGTCCTTAAGAAATTTAATTGTTTCACTGTATTCGAGATTGTGGATTATTTCCTCGTAGGATAAAATAGATGATCTACTACAAAATTAGCGATGCCTCAATGTCTTGTAATGTCAGCAAACTCAAAGAACAAGCAATGAATTCACACACAAACTATAGTTTTATTTTGTAAAAAATTTATGCAGAAGAAGAGAAAATTCAATGTTTGGAAAGTGCAGAAAGCGTCTCTATTTATAGCCAATGTTAGGAGCGAATTCACTTGTTCAGAACAGACTCATTTGTTCTGAGCAGACATGACATCTGTTGGGAAAGTAGATATTTGTTTTAAAAAACTTTACACGTGAAAAATTTGAAAGTCCATTAATTTTACGAAAATTAACTTAATTAATAAATAATTTATGAATTAATTAATTCATAATTCACTAAAATTAATATTAGAAAAGGATAATCTTGAGATTAATTAAATAAATTTTTTAATCAATTACTTGCCTTCTTTCACACATCCCAATACAAATTTCCACTATTGCCCTTCCAATAATACAATATTTCTTGTATGAGGCTGAAGGCAATTAAAATAAAATTAAACATTAAAAGAAAAACATTGACTATATAGTAAAATAATACTTTAATTGTCCCAGAAAATGAGATCAATTCAGTAATCTTATCCTGTCAGATCTCTCAATAAAGAAGATTTTCCCACATGAATTTGCTAAGTGCCATCAGATAGTCTATTTTTCCTGCACATAAAAGAATTTAATCCCCTTAATTAATTGATTAATGTTTGTCACTTCTTCCATCTCTAATTATTTATCATGATTAATTTAATTAGAAGAAGCTTTTTAAAAAAATATATTTTGTCCTTCATTATATTTGAATAATTATAACATCACACTATAATTCAAATATTTATAGTTTTCAAGAATAATAACTATGCATATTCAAGGTCAAATGAGGAAGAAAAAACGTTTCGAGTAGCAATACAAATTGTTTTTTCTAAAAGTATTTTGATATATTTGATATTATATTGCTCGGTTCGTTAAAAGTAATGTATGTTCGGAGAATTCGATACGGATGCGGCATTGAAAGTAAAGAATTCACAACTTAGATTTTACATATCTTTAAGTTAAAAAGTACATCATTCAAATTTTTTTTTTATGTTTTGAAATTTTGTGTCAAATCGAAACAGAACAAACAAATCGAAATGAAATGGATGATACCTAGTTGACACTAAGTTGTACTTTGATGTCAGGAGGAGCATTAGTAGAATCAGCAAGTGGTGTAGTGTTGTTATCCATCTGCTTCTTCATGTTCTGTTGGTAATAAATTTGCCTCAGCCTCTCTATTTCCAATTTCAATGCTTCTTGATGAGCTATATATACAATGCATATTCATTTCAAAATAATAGTGAAGATCAATTTAAAAGCAAATGTAAAATGTACAATGAAATCTCGCAAGTCGAGCGTGGAGAAGATAAATGTATGCAGACCTTATCAGTATCTCATAGAGATAGATAGACTGTTTTCGAAAGACCCTAACTCAAATATATCAACCTCAAAAGTAGAAAATACTAGATACAAAAACGACTATAATAAAAAATAATTAGAAACTCATAAATACAATATACTTACCATCTTTAAACAATTTATCTTGGGCAAGAGCCGCAATTTTTTGTCTGAGGGCACTATTGTCAACATTTAGCAACAAGCGTTGATGGTCCAAGAATGCAACTCTTGGTGACAGTAAAGAAACTTCAGCCTTCAAAAAATTTAATCAAAAAATAAGATATGTAAGTAAATTTTTTTAATTTATTTTATTAATAATGACATCTCCAAAGAAATAACTTTGAATTATTTATTATAAGGGGAAAATTGTATGAATTATTTAATTTTTTTCACATACTTGAAGAGTGCTAACACTGCGTTCGAGCTCCGATACGTACTGCATTTTCCTCACCCTGGACCTTTGCGCCGATTGTCTGTTTGCCAATATCCTGTTATAATTAATTTCGTAATAAGTTAAATAACATCATATAAATTATGGAGTATCTAAAAATAATAAATACCTTCTTCGTTCAAATTTAGTTGTCAAATATTTTTTTAATTTAATTTCTACTTTTACTTATTATTTTTGACAAATCAAGGAAGGTTGAATTTATTTTCCTGTTATACCCTCAATTTATTAATATTGAATTAATATCTATGAAAAATATAGTGACTAAAAGCGTGTTTGGATGAGCTTAAAAGCTGGTCAAACCTGCTTTTAAGCTCTTTTTAGATTTTGAAAGTGTTTGGCAAATCCTAAAATAGTTTAAAATAAGTTAAAAATAACTTAAAAATAAGTTAGAAGTTTCCCCCCTCCCCCTACTTTTTTTTAAGCTTAAAAGTCATTTATATTTGACCAATAATTTTACCTTTTTGTCCCTTATGTTTACTTATAATTTCTACATTATTTTGCTTCTATTTATTTTCTCTATTTTTCTTTCTTCCTTTCTTTCATTTTTTTCCTTCTTATTTTTTCTTTTCTTCCGTTTTTTCTTCTTTTTCTCTTTGTTTCCAAACAAAAATTTAGAGTAATAATTAACATTTTATAATGTGTAATAGTTTAAGAGTATTTCGAACATTTTGATTAAAAAAAAGTATTTAACATCACTTTGGTACCAAACACATTAACAACTTTTTTTCAGCTTAAACACTTTTATCCAAACACGTAATTGCTTATTTTTAAAATAAGTTTCAATACTTTAAAAAGTGATTTTTAAGAACTTTTTAAAAGTCATTTTTTTCCAGCTAATTCAAACGGGCTTTAGGACCCTATCAATTAATAGTAATAAAATGGTAAACCCACTATACCAATAATAGGTGTGTCAAGTCAATATTTGACAAGTAAATCTAAATAGCGAGAGTAACAATTAGTTTTAGACAAATGTAGATACACAAACACATATACTCCCTCTGTTCCTTTTTAATTGTCATAATTTCTTTTTTAAGAGTCAAATAGATATGAATCTAGCAATATCATGGGTCAAATTGAATAATTGGCAATTATTTAACAACATGCAATTATTATTTATGTATAATTTTTTTAATTTACTCTATATATATAGATAATCCACATTATAATAGTCACGTAACTGAAAATGTGTCATCAGTATGAAATATATGAATAAAACATATAATTACCTTTTAATTCTCTTGGGATCAACGACCCTTTCAGATGAATATTCATTATTATTAGTTCTTGCATTTTGATTAGCTTTAGCTAATTCCTCGTTAGTCTTGCATGAGCTTTCAACTTCCTCATTTTGATCACTCTTAAGTTGCTGCATCATCTCATCAGGGCCGTTCATCTTTTTATCTTCATTGATGTTGATGTAATCGGAAGGCGACGATGGGTTCGAACACGACATGTCGTGGACGTCATCGTTGAACATGGACATGATGTGTTGTTCGTCATCAAATCTCTCGAATTCCTCGTTAGTGGTCCCACCGGATCCCGGAGTAGTACTGGATAGTCTCCGGCATTCTTCAACCATGGGCGACTCCAGAAAAGCAATGGAGTCGCTCATGGATCTCCGATGGGACCCACGCCTCGACGACATGTCGAGGAGTTCGTCCGCCCATAAATTGTGAGTGGACGGAGCTATGTTTTCCATTTTTTGATGAAGCGAAAAGTCGAGCCAATTTGGTGCCATGTTAGGTGCTCTCGGTGGTAAGTGTGCCATTTTTTCGAGTCTCTTGATCGCCTGTAAAATCAATAGAAGAAAATGATCTTTTGAATATGTTATTTATAAAAATAAAAATAAAAAGACCATAATCGATGGAATTTCAAGAAAACTAACAAAATTGCTTTTATAACTGTATAACAACAATATACCTAGTGAAATCTCACAAGTATGGTCTGAAGAAGGTACACTATCACATAGAAATAAAGAAATTGTTTTCGAAATATGAAAGGAAAAAAGTATAGGAATTTGAAATTTCCTGTTTTGTTGAATTGAAAGTTTTTTTTTTTCACATTAAAAGAAAAAAAAATATTCATCCGTCATACCTTCAAGTTGTTAATCAAAATCAAACTAAATACGTCGAATTTTGCTTGCTTTTCTCAAGGAAGGGCTATCTGATCCGACCAAAAAAAAACCTCAAACTAATAGGAAGGGTGTATTTTTAGAAAGTGAAGGAAAAGATAATGTTTAAGAAGACAGAAATTGAACACAAAGGGATGTTCAATTGTTTATCATGTAGACATTGTCTCATGAGCTATCAATCTCTACAAGTTTGAATATTTGTCTCATTATGAAGCAAAGAAATTAAAATGATGTCTACAATGATATATAAATTGAGAAATTAAAGAATGGGGGTGTTATTGTGGTGGGGATATTAAGAAAGACATCATATCACATGGGAAGATTATTGTTAGGACAGCTATCAAACAGCTGATAAGAAGTTTGGAGTCTTAACTTATTATTATTACTATAAAGTAGCAAATAGTTTAATAATATAGAGGACTTACACCACATGTGCCCTTGTGCTCATCACTCATCTATAAAGCATATTGACTTCTTCTTCTTTTTTTTTCATTATTTTTTTAATTGAAATGAATCATTGTATCTAGTTTTGTTATTCATTTGAAATTTGTAATGGTTTAGTACATAGGGCAATTGTCACTCTTTATGGATTTGAACCTGGGTGTTTTATTCATGACCAGAATGAAGTTTGGGTGAAACTAAGTAGAGGTTCGAACCGATTGATGTTGAAGAATCAACGGATGAATTGCGGTTAGGGGTGAAATGTCACTTGAACCCAGAGCTAGCTGGTTCTTCTCGAAATGCGTTGAGGTGCAGCAATAATTGAGTATTATTTGTAAAAACATGTTACTGTCACTTGAACCCAGAGCTAGCTGGTTCTTCTCGAAATGCGTTGAGGTGCAGCAATTGACTGAACATCTAAGGGTAAACACAATGCGAACTGCGAAGAATATCTCATTTAGGCACTTGAATCAAGTTATAATATGCAATAAAACATTTGAATTACGAATAACATATTTCAGTTAGACACTTTCAATTTAAATCTAAGAAATGCATTTTTACCTATTTTCATTTGACTATTCAATAGTTAAGTTAAAAATCTGACATCTATTTTAGTTATACATGCATCAACTTTAAGTATAAATTATTTTAAATAATATATATATATATATATATATATATATATAAATAAAGAGGGCTGGGGGGAGGGGGGATCCTCTCATCCTATTTTACATGCATGATTATGATTAAGAAGGAACATTCCTCTAAATGCTCTTTTTTCAAGCATAACTGTCATGCACGTGCTATTGTGCACCGCTTGATCAATGAAATTAGATGTCATCACATGCTATCATCATTTTGAATTTATATGTATTAAAACATTACTAAATAAAGTAACAATAGATTTTAAACCTGATAAACTAATATTATAATTATAATTGAATCAAATTCAAGTTCATAAAATTCAAATTTTGAGTTTATTTGTGCATGCCAATGGTTGAGTTTGAAATTTAACATTCTTAAATATTAAGTAGATTTCTTAGATATACATAAAGATTTAGATCAGAATTGTTCAATTTATCAAACTCATAACTAAATATTCTTGAGAGAAGTATTGAAAATACTCTTGAACTTGACACAAGTTATTAGTTTCATCTCTGAACTATTGACAGTCTTAAAAACACCCTCTACTTGACTAACTAAACTAAAATACACTCTCGATCTACCACAAGTGTTAAAGGCACTCCTTAACTTGTCAAGAATTTAGGGGTGTATTTCACTCATGTTGTAAAATCAGGGGTGTATTTAAGTTCCGTTAGTCAAGTAGCTAGAGGGGTGTTTTTAACACTGTCAATAGTTTGAAAATAAAACTAATAATCTGTATCAAATTTAGGGGCGTTTTAAATACTTTTCGAAGTATTCTTTTCTTATAAAAATACAGATAAAAGTTTATCTAACTTGCAACAATAAAAGTGATTTTATTTAATTTTAAGAAAAAAGTAGTTTAATTTGAATTCAACCGCTATAGTGTTCTTATATAGAGAGTTTTTCTTTAGTTAGATACTATAAGATGACAACAACAATAATATATTCAGTAAAATTCTATAAATGAGATCTGCGGAGAGTAAAATATACGCAAAGATGAGTAAGATAAGTTGAATTTCAAGTAGATAATTTTCATGCAAGAAGGAATAATTAATTTATCACTTAACGTGAATAACTACTTTATATATTCGATATGTTTAGGAACATTAATTTTATTTTAAACAAATATGATATAAAAATATAATAACAAAGTAATGGAATATATATTAATGTGGAAGATGAGCTGTGGAATGTGGAAGAAAATATACATCATGTCAAGCCATGTGAATGTTTTATTTATTCTTTCACTCTTTGTCTCCAAACTAACTTCACATGTTGACCAATATGTTTCTACTCCATTTCTATATATGTACTTTCTTCCCATATTCCCAATTAAAAATTAGTTTTGTCATTTCTTAAAAAATAATAATAATTACTAGTCATGATAGTTAACACGGGATTTATTAGCTTTCTAGTGATTAATCCAATGGTTTGTAATTAATAAAGGTCGATTAGGATTTGAAGTTAATGAGTTTGTTTGTTTTGTTTTTTTGAGTTATTGAGCTTCGAATAAATAATTTATACATATGAAATAAACTTCTTATTAAATCAATAAGAAGTTTGATATTTTTCGTGTTAACTATCATGATTAGTAATTTAACATATGAAATAAACTTCTATTAAATCAATAAGAAGTTTGGTATTTTTCGTGTTAACTATCATGATTAGTAATTTAAAAAATTTTTTTCTTTTTTAGGGTGTGTTTTGGTATTTCTAAGAAATATTTTTCTAAACAATGAGCGTTCTTGAGTCAAGTCAGGAGGTCAAAATTAGAACCTCGACTGGCACGGTACTTTACAGGCCAAAAAATAAGACGATAATCTTGCGCCTCCAAATTTGAGGGATCTCATTTTTTTTTTTTAAAAAAGTAATAATAGGTTAGAGGTACTTCTCACAAAAAAATAATTGAGTATTATTTGTAAAAACATGTTACGCTTCGAGTTCACATCCTAGACGTGGTCGGCATCCAGAACCATTTCTGGTCCCAAGCGAATCACTTGACCTGATTACTTTACTCAGCGGAAGACTTAAATAATAAAGAAAAGACTTAAATATCATAACTAAGAATACTGAAATATCTGAATAAACTGCATCATAAAAATGTCTCATCAACAACTGAAAAGAAGATATGAAACTCTTAATATACGGTCCATGGAACCTCTAACTAGAATAGTCTGACCAATTGCTGAGAATAAATCTAAGAAAGAAAGCATAGACAATGACTCCAAAGCCTCTGGCTGGTAAGAGGCCTCATCAATAGCTAGATGGAAATGCTGGTCCTCAATGGAGCGTCTGCTGGGGGACTCTGTCACCTGCGTCTGCATCATAAAATGGTGCAAGTCCAAACGAGTCAGTACGTGAAATATGTAAAATGGCCAAAACGGAAACATAGGATAAGACACTATGCTCAAAATAACTAAAACATGTCTCAAAATAAGATAACATAAGTAATAAATGCAACACGTGCTGAAAATAGAACATATGCTGAAAATCTATATGTAGAAACTAGCTTGCTTTAACTTGGGGAGTTTCTCTAACCGCCAACCATCACTATAGGCTTCGTGATGATACAACGTCTTGCTCATGCTGTCAGAGCCGTCCAATACTTTGCTGGGGTAAGGAACGAAAACTAGGGGAGTGGATCCATCCCAAAACTGGGTCATCTCAGTGGCAATGAGGAGTTGTACTTTTGGTACAATCCTATCCTACACTCGCTACGTAGTTCATGAGTTCGAGTTGTTATTACTCTCACTCATATCAGTGCTCAATACTACTTCTAAAATAGCTTTTATAATGTTCAAACTTCAAAGAGTATTCTTGTTCAAAGTATTATTTTCTTCTGTTTGGGACTTAGTCAAACTTTAGCTTTTCTTAAACTTTCCTCAACTTAACTCTTCTCTTTGATTGAATTTACACAAGCCAAAATGGACTTAGTCAAACTTTAGCTTTTCTTAAACTTTCCTCAACTTAACTCTTCTCTTTGATTGAATTTGCATCAATACAATGAGTCTCAGAACACAACTTTAATAGAAGTTTTTAGTACTCTTTAAACTTATTCAAAATTGTGAACGTAATAGTTTTTCATGAAATATACATATGACTCTCATAAATACAACAATAGTTATGAATCTTGTCTCAATAGCTTAACTTAGTACTAAAATTAGTGAGGATCATGATTTATATCAAGAAAAATGCATCAACAACTATTTTGAAGGAATTAATTAGTAATGGAGGAAAACTGAAAAATTAGAGTGGGTCATGATTTCTATCAAGAAAAATGCATAAGCAGATAATTTGAAGAACTTATCTAGTCATGGAAGAAAATTGATCTCAACTCAAAAGCATCAATCTTGGGTAAAGATTTGTAGTCAAAGATACTAAAACATATGTAGGATAACTTTTGGAGGGCCTTACATACCTTGGAAATTAACTTCTTGGAAGAATTGAGGAGGATTCTTGAAAGTCCTAACTTTTGCCCCTTTGAAATTACGGTCTAAGTTCTTGGAGTATTTTAACGTTAATGAGATGAGATAGTCCGTTATAGGGGTTTAATTAGGTGAAAACTGACAAATTTAGGCTTAAAAGGGTGAGAAAAGTCGAATATACTCCTCTTTATAAAATTGCAGGTCGGACTACATATGAGACTCCCTACGACTCGTAGAAGCTTCCACGACCTGTAGGGGATCTTTCGTAAACTTTAGGACATTTTTTGGGGTCTTTGAAATTTTTTATGAACCCTCTCATATGACTCGTAGAGAGTTCTATGACCCGTAGATGGGTCCGTAAAGTCTGGGACTGAAAATTAAAATTCTCTAACTTTTTCCACGAGATATCGATATAGGTCATACTTTGATTTATGATCCGTAACTGGGTCTCGTATTACAACTCTACACTGACAGTCATTGGTAAAATGACCTTAACTTTTGACTTCGAACACCAAATGAGGTAAAACCAGTTACGTTGGAAAGCTAATTCAAAGGAATTTCATTTGGTATGTCATGGGACTTCTAATTCTTTGTGTACTAAGAGTTACTATCATTTAAAGTTGACCCCTGCATAATCTAAGGCTAGAAAGTCATTTTATAGGGAAGTTTTGAACTCGACTAAGTACTAGAGGTCTCTTATGACCCTAATACACTTCTCACATATAAGAGTGAGGCTTGAAACATAGGTACTTATGAGGATAGAGTTATGAAATGCCACAAAACAAACATATAACATTTTGCATGAGAGGAAAAAATTATGGAAGTTTGAGAAATCTAAAATATTATATGTCAAAAGAAATTAAATGAATTGACTATAATAATCTTCATAAAAAACAAAATAGTAGCCAAGACCTCTATTTAGATTTAACTTTAAGTCTCTAATGTATTTGAGCCGTTACTGAATCTCGAATCGGGATCAAAATTCAGATTCCAAATCTAGACCATTTTGGATGGTGAGGTGTAATGAAGTTGTAAAAAAAATTATTTCTCTAATTTAAGGAAGTTTCCTTACTTTATATGTGAAAGTCATTTTCAATGAATTAAATAAAAATAAGTATATTTCAAAAATATTTAAATTAATCAAACATGAGAAAATTTTAAAATATTTTTCTTCACACAAAACACACTCTTAATAAGTACTTATGTAATTTTTAGCGATTCCTATCTCCTTGTTTTAAATAAGTGCAACTGATGAATATTCATAAGTTAACTATATAGTATATAATGAACAATATGGATTAAGTTATTTATATTTTATAATGAATAATACGGACTAAATGGCTAAGTATAAATGGCTATATCCTAAATTGAAATATTTGTGCCTTGGTCTCACTGACATTATTTTTGCTTAGCCATGATAAAATTAGTTCATAAAAATGTTTTTATCTGATTTGATTAAGTAATGATTTATTTATTTATTTATTTAGATTTATCCATTTTTATCTCATTAATTATTAATTCAATCTATTTTACCTATTTTATTTGGACTATCTAAAAATTGAGCTGATTTGAAATTAATATGTAGCTCAATCTCATCCACTAGAAATTTATTAAAATATTTTTAAAAATATTTTTTGTTATTCAATTGGGATAATTTTAAAGATATAAAATAAATAAATTAATTTTCGACAAATATAAAATAAATAAATTAATTTTCGACAAACATATTAATGTTTTATTTACACAAGCCAAAATCACGATGGATATATAATATAACTTGTCAAAAGTCATAGAAAATATACATTGATCATACAATATAGATTGCTTAAACAAAAGCTATACACCAAATATATATTATGATCAAAAATTAAATATAGTTAGATTATATATAAATATACCGACTATATATATAATTACTTTGACTGAATGACAATCTACGGTAATCATCCCATTCCTAAATTTGTCCATTTATTAATAAAGTCCATACGACAATATACCCCAAAAAGTTAATTTTTCA
The DNA here is from genome assembly GCA_000787875.1 of Solanum virginianum. NCBI lineage: Eukaryota > Viridiplantae > Streptophyta > Magnoliopsida > Solanales > Solanaceae > Solanum > Solanum virginianum. Next base: position 47,123 of record DF358047.1, read on the forward strand.
TCGGTTGTAGCTCATAAAAATTTGGCAAACAACACAAATCTTGCTATTTAAGTAAATTACTTCCCTTCCCGCAAATTTTCAATATCACAAATCTTATCAGAATTTGAACTTCAGATACGTGTATCTTGTGCGTCTATATATATATATATATATATATATATCTCAAATATATATATTGTCAAAATTAGATACTTCTTTTATTTCATTTTATGTGGCATCCTTTGACTTGGCATAATGTTTAAGGAAAAAGAAAAAACTTTTAAAACTTGTGGTCTAAAAAATATTTGTGTAACTGAAAATTATTTCAAGAAGGATAAAAAAAGTTAAAGTTAAATTGTTTCCATTATTTTCATGTCTTTCAATTCATGAAAAATTAATTCAGCTCAATCTATCCATTGGATCGAGTTTTTACCTTAGTCATCCCTTCTACGACTTGTATATTCAATTCGTTATTTCTTTCAATGATTTAATTTCCACAAAATTTAAAAAAAAATTGAAGGGATTATTGAATGATATTGATGTTTATAAGTTGTTATAAGCAGGAATATTCAGCTATCCATTTCTCTATAAAATAGGTAAATAAATAATTATGACAAAATCTCATGCAAATGAGAAGTTCTAACTAGGAATCTTTTTTTATAAAATAATTTACTAATTAATACAATTAGTTTTCAAATTTTAAAATGTTAAACTTGATGTTCATGTGATTTACCTATATAATCAACCTATTGTCTTTTTTATTCTATTTTTTAATTATGGCCATCTTTTCGTGCATTTTCTTCTTGCACCTTATTATGTATATAAGTTCTCTTTAAATCCCTTTTTTATTACTTTTCCAGCCAACTTTTTTTCCATTACAACAACATACCCAGTAGAATGCAAAAGTCTGCATGCGCATCGTGCAAGCATCAAAGGAAGAAATGCACAGACAAGTGTGTATTATCCCCTTATTTCCCGGCGGAGAAAAGCCGGGAATTTAAGGCGGTACATAAGGTGTTTGGGGTCAGTAACATAACTAAAATCGTGAAAAGTCTTAAAGAAGATGATCGGAGGAGAGCAGTTGAATCACTCATATGGGAAGCCTTTTGTAGGCAAAAAGACGCCATTTTAGGGTCTTATGGAGAGTACAAAAGGGTTCATGAGGAACTCAACTTGTACAAAACCCAATACCATCAACAAATTTTAGTAGCTGGGAGTAATAATAATGGGATGGTGTATGATGCAACAACGCAATGGAATATTAATACTAAGAGGAATCTTGATAATTATATAAATCATGACAATTCAAATTTGGAATCTTGGTCATCTTATAACAATAACATTATTAATCATGTCCAAAATATTGAAAAATTAACAACACAAAATAGTAATGGCTCTATAGTTATTGTGCCTCAACAACAACCCTATAATCAATTCAACCAGCAATATTTTCTAACAGGTAGATATTCCTACAATAATAATAATAATAATCAACTTTTATGGACCTAATATATACTCTTAAATAAGTTTTCTAGGTAGTTATTATAATTGATTTTTACTTCGTTTTGTTTTACGGGAGGGTCTTTCTGAAATAACCTGTCTATCTCTATGAGATAGTGGTAAAGTATGCGTACATTTTATCCTCCCCAAACCTCACTTGTGGAATTCCACTATGTTGTTATTTTGTTTTGTTTTACGGATCATTATATATATATATAGATGCTCACCAAAATAATAATCAAAATATTAATATTTTTAGCATATAATGTATTATATACATAGTATATACCTATTTTATACATAATTAGTATATATTTGGCTAACAATTATCATTATTTTAATCAAGTGACCAAATCCGTTAAAGTTGTTTTATTTTATGTCATGTTTGATTGATCATGTCTATAAAGAAAGATATTTTATAACTTACAGTATTAAACATGTCATGATATTTATTACGATTATCGAATTATATATGTTATAATTAAGGGTAAATCTGAATTATTTTTTTTCATTTTTTGATATTATTACAGGTCAATATAATCCAATTGATTCAAAGCCAAGGGAAAGCATGCTGTGGGAAGACAACTCCTGAAAATCCTTTTTAAAAAAAAAATCCATTTATTTTGTTTTTTGTTTTAGTACTTCTTATCATCATGTTTTGTTGTTTTCTCTAGCCATTTGAGTTGTGCACATTTTTTTTATAAAAATATTGCACAATATCATATGTTCTAAGGTGTCTTCAGTGAGAAGCTAAATGTTATTTTGTGAAACATTTACACTCTGCTTCGAGAGTTGTTATAAATTATTTCATAATATATTATATTGTTTTGATGAATTCAATGTTTGAAGAGATATCTAATATCGTATATCAACGATTTAAAGGATAAATCTAAAAAAGAAGTAGAATATAAGTCAGAGCTAAAAAAAAGAAGGACAAAATAGCATTACTGAAAATAAGTAAAGATAAGAATGTGATCATACTAAATCAATTTGTACACAAAATGAGACTTTTCATCGTTATCTAACTATAGATTTAACGATATAATATTATTAAATTTAAATAATATTCAAAACAAAAATTTTGAACTAACAACACAAGACAGTAGTTAACAACCATATTCCAAACAATCCGCAGTTTGTAGAGTTGTATATAAGGTTGAAGGACAATAAAAATGTGTATAAACTCACTTTCTTCGAAGATTATATCGAAACAAATATAATTGCAACTATTATATATCAAAAGACTCAAAACATTGAAAGGGTTTCATATCTAAAACTTAAACTATTACGTTTAGAGATGATTTTAAGTTGATCAAAATTGAATAGTCAATATGTACTTCATGTATAGTTAAGCTATATTTAATTTTTTTAAGTGTATCAAAATATATAATCCGTGTTAATTCATGCATAGGTACGCTATATTGTATAGTCAATGTTTACTTTTATGACTTACGACAAGTTATAGTGTATACTTCTAGTATTGGCTATTTTTTAATGTAAATAAAATATGACTATATTGATTATAAATTAATTATTTTATTGTGTGTATTTAAACTAGCCAAAAAAATAACACTATAAGTATATTTTTTTTTACTAAAAATGCAATCGTCATTTATTAAATAAGAACCTAAACTGATAAGGTAGGATAAATAGATTATTAAATAATGAGTAAAGGTAAAATTTAAAAAATAATATTACGATGTGATCACATCAATTGATTATTAGACATTCCTCGTTACGTTACAATAAACTTGACGATATGATACAATAAAATTTAAATAAAAACTTGGCTTATTTTTATTATTTTTTCTTATAAATAAGCGCTTATAAACTTTTTTTAACTTTACGAAATAATTTAAAGATGCTTAAAATTATTTTGACTTAAAAACACCTAAAATAAGGCGATTTAGATGGAAACTAAATTTTGTCTCATAAATTGTAAATGGGGCTTGTGTATGACATTGAAGGCCCCAATTAGGAGAAATGAAGGAATTGGGCCACTAAAAAAGAGGAGTCGTTTCGTACAAGTTGGGTCATTCGGCCCATTTCGCTCTCCTATATTCAGCCCAAGTCCAAGTCATACGTTTGACCCTCCTAATCATTGCTCAACACAAAACCTAGAACACTAGGAAGAGAAATTATGTATTTATTTTCATCCAAGTTTATCATTTCAATATGATAAATAGTGGTTAGTAAAATATTATAGAGTTAGAATTTTTTTTTGTCATGTTCCGGTAGAATATTCTAAGCATGATCGATCGAT
>DF358047.1:56642-70436 GCA_000787875.1 Solanum virginianum
ATGTCGTGAGATGTGAATAATGCTATGCAATGTCAAATAATAATGATGCATGTCTGTCCTAGTGATACACACCCGCTGCTTTGCAGATCGGGACCCATGGAGGCCACACCTGGACCATGTATCTATCGCGTCGAACGACCCGACCCATCGAATATTTGTATATTTGTCGTGGCGAACGACCCGATCCATCAAGACCGGGACCTATGGGGGCCACACCTGGACCATGTATCTGTCGCGGCGAACGACCCGACCCATCGAATATTTGTATATTTGTCGTGGCGAACGACCCGACCCATCGAATCATTTTATATTTGTCGTGGCGAACGACCCGACCCATCGATTCATAATATTTGTCGTGGCGAACGACCCGACCCAACGAATTATATCTCGACCAGTAAAGACCTCGGTCCCAATATTCTCTTTCTTGCTCATTTTCATACTTGGAACAAATGCAAATATGCACATTTTAATAATATTTGTCGTGGCGAACGACCCGACCCATCGATTCATAATATTTGTCGTGGCGAACGACCCGACCCATCGAATCATATCTCGAACGGTAAAGACCTGGGTCCCAATATTCTCTTTCTTACTCAGGAGGCCTTAGTCAAATCGCGGTCAATCTAACACTTTGTCCTTTCCTTTACCCGTAGCACCACGATCTAGTCAAACAAATTATCATAAGGTTTCAAATCAACACTAACAACACCTAAACTATTATATGTCTAGATTAGATCCAACTCATCCAAATTCATAATTACATTTTAAAATATTAAGTCTAAAGTTAAGTCACAAGTCCCCTAATTTATAGTACAAATGATGTTTTATAAAATGGATTAAAGTTACTATCATATTCGTAAATATAATTCATGTGAGGGATGGATACAAGTTTTCTTCTTATTTAATCAATTATGTCAAAATTTTTAAATAATGTGTTCCAGGCATACACAATATTGCTTTATTCAATCAATATATATCGAAATAATTAATTTAATGGAGTATAAATATTTTGGTTGAATAATTTAAAAATGATGATACTACCTTATTTTATTATTGCACTCGTGTGATTACTCGACAATGCTATCTAAAAAATATGGGCATGCATTTAACGTCATATAGTCTAACTTATTTTATTGATATAGATATAGATATATATATATATATATATATATATATATAATAGGAGTGTACAACAAAGCAAACAATGTTTTTACCTTGAAATTACACCAAAAGCATGTATAGTTTACATATAGTATAATAAAGTAGGGAATATGAAAATGAAAAAGGCCACCAAAACTCTTTCAAGCTACTCATCACCTAATAGATAAACTACAAATTAATTCCTACTAATATTGAAACAATCCCTCCAAAACGTGCAAGTTGAAATAATGGAACTTAAAACACTCTTTCCACTAACCCAATATAATCATCAAATGATAAATATATTTAGTAAGATATTCATAGAACCCTATTAGTATTACTTTATTCATTGTCTTCTAGTGAAGAGTAATATATATGTATGAGTTCAATTAGTAAAAATCCTCATAATAAAATACTTAAAAAAATACACGAAAATAAACTCGTTTCATATAAAATATCTTATTATAAAAGGTTTAGAAAATAAGAGCAACTTACTGAAAAAAAAATTGTCAAAACTCTACTCCGTAAAATACCTCCCTTCAGCTAATAAAACTCTTATAAAATATTAAGCACTCACTCTTTATTTTTATTTTTTTCTTCTCTCTACCTCACGATTGTCTCAAGTTCCTGACTGTATTTTGCATGCTCCTAGATGAGCAAGAGTCAGCCTTATATAGAGGAAATTTTAATGCTTATACGTGAGTATAACACTTAAAAGAAAGTGGCAAAGCCACTAGTAAAAAAAAATGTCATCCACAGACTAATTAATACAATATATTAGCTCCTTAATGGAGCAATATCAATGTGTAAAAAAATAATAGTGGCATAGGTTGACACCTAAGTGGAGCACTATCTATTTCTTTTATAATAAACATAATAATAATGGGAAGGATTGTTACAAAGAATTAGCTCACCCTTGAATACAGAAAATGAAAGTCTCACAATTAAGATCGCAAAGTACTTGTATGAATATTCTCTATTCTCAATAAAAAAAATGCAGTATTAATATATAAAATTCATAGTGTACTAGTAAGATCATTGGTCATCTCCAAAAATATGAATATAAATAAGTAAATAAAGCATAATAATTATCGGACAATATATACATAAACAAGTTATAATCAAATCAACAATATAACACAAGCAGACTCCCAATGCTAATATCCTGACTTGATCATTTTGCATGAAAATGTTCCACATTATCACATCAATACATACCCATCCCACTCAAGGAACCAACACATTTAAGAAAACATAGAAGCACACAATCAAGCATGTACTAGGTAGGCATGGTACTCGAGCCAATCAAATGATATTTCATATCAGACATGGTGTCTGAGCCAATTAACAATATGCATTAGGCACGATGTTTGAGCCAATCAAAAAATATTTTATATTACACGTGTTACTTGAGTCAATCATTAGTATCACTAACTAAATATGATACTCAAGTCAATAATTAGTATGTATTAGGTGTGATATTCAAACCAACCATTAATATGTATCATATATGGTATCCGAGTTAATCACTAGTCCCAACAAGCAATTACACAACATACACAATCACAATGGAACAGCCACACTTGCAAGCCAAAGTAAACTTAAACAAGTCATGCATGAGATTGATAACATGATTGCATTTCACATTCATCCTTTTAAGTTTTCTCAACATGCATTGTGCAAGAATCAGTTGGCATGTACACATTACATAACTTAGAAAACAAACAACCATCACCTACATTAAATCAAGCCCTAGGCCAATTTCATGAGAATCTCACCCAAACTAGGACTTTTCAACCATTAATTCAAGTAAAAGCCCACCCTTAAAACTATCACCATAGATTTTCTATGGCTTAAAGATTCAAATTATAAGTTACGGGAGTAAATAACTTACTTTTACCAAAGAAATTAGTGAAAATCTGAAGAAAAAGGCCCTAGGTCGCCCTTTCTCTCCTCAATAAATTATGAAGTTGCAGAATAATAAACGATTTTGAAAACTTTCCTTCGTGAATTCGTGACTGACCTGCAATAGTGGCATCATCATAGAGGATTTCCACCTGCAATAACGGCTTGCACGAGACAAAAACTTAGAACTTTTCCTTAAAGATCCTATTTAGCAACACACCTTTGTGCCTTAATGGTCTAAATTAATCCCTTCACACCAAGTTCGATATCGAAAGTTTTGCTTACCGAAGTTCACTTTTGAAAAGTCCTATAGGCTTCTTAACGCCTTGGCTATTGGAAAACCAATGCTTAGCCATTCACCCCAATCCTTTTCCGTACCACCCTAGGCCTCACCTTACTCATATTTTGTCCGAGACTGGTCTAGTCGGAAATTTAAGTTACTACACATACAAAATTAAAATTTTCTAACCCAAATCTTTTCATTAGTACCCTAACCATAATGATCAGAGGAGTCATTACACTATGGGTTTCAATCAAATCCATACCCGCAATCCTATATACTTTATTTAAATGTGGGTTTCAACCAAATCCATACCCGCGATCCTATATACTTTATTTAAAAGTTGATTTCTTTGTAACTTAAAGCTCAACTAATAATTATTATCTTAAAAAAAAAATTTTTATTGAAAAAAAGTTGAAATGTAATTATTAATTTCATAACCATAAGAGAAATATCAATCCCTTCATGATATACTCACAAAATAGATACTCCATTTTTTCATAAGCAACAACATAAGTTATATGATCATAGTTTTAGTATTGTTGTGATCCACAGCCAAATTGATAAAACAGATGTGCAGCTTGCTTTTTATTTCTAAATTACACATTTAATTCTTAAAGCGAATTTCTCTATTTATGACTTTTAGAATATAAAACATTGACTAAAGTTATTTATTCGTTGCGTGAAGCAAGGAAATACTTAGCATACCATAAAATCTATGTTCATATTAAATAAAAGTAACAGTTGAAATTGTGAGACACAATGGCGTTGAAAGCGTAGCAATTACATGTTATTCTAGTTTAATTTGGGTGCCCTTTATCTTTGGCATGTGTTCAATTTTACTTGTCAATATTTTATTTATCGAGGTCACATTACATAAATTTTGATCAATATATTAAAATATATTTTTTCATCATATTAATATGAGAAAAATTGCAACTTATAACATTTTTCATATAGTTTTCAACCATCTAAATTTTAAATTTTAAATATTAAATTTAAATACTTTAATTTAGTTTTCGAATTTAGTCAAATTCACAATTTAGTTATTCATTAAAAATTATTTATAGAGCACCGGCTCTATATAGCAATTTCTAACTTAAAAATTATTGAGCACCCATGATTAAAAAAATTTTAAATTTGTCACTGCATAAAATATGATAAAATCTATGTATATCCTATCCTCCTGATATCCTACTTGTGAAATTTTATTGGATATATTGTTGTTGTTAGTTGCTGACTTATCCTTATTATATTCAATACTTTGCCAAAATATTAAATTTGTTATATTCAAATAATGCTATATTAAAATTACAATATTATTTTATTTATTTACTTCTTAGAGTTGTACGACGGAAGGAGTATGATGTATATCTTTTAACTCGTCAACTAAGTCTCTCTAAATATCTTAGTTAAACCAATTAATTATTTAATATTATAAGCTGAATATTCGAATTTTCTGTCTTGGAACAATGACATGGATTGTATATAGTTAAATTATAACAAGTAAATTAATTCATTCTTATAAGCATAAAATAAATATATGTATCTTTAGCCAATCATATACTTCTACAAAGTAAACTAACAAGTCCAACAACTATTAGGTTGAACCAACGTAAATCCCAATTGTCTTTTACTGATAATAACATTAAAACATATGGATTTGTTAGAGGTCATTGGGATATTGAAATGGTATTTGTCCTTTAATCCCTTGGTTCCTAGTGCCTTTCTTTTTCAATTTTCTTGAATTTTTAATTTAGTACTTGTTTGGTAATGTCACTATCTTATTTAGCATGGTCTAGGTCAGATTCATGATCGAACATGATGCTTATTTTGTTGATTTATTAGTTGAAAAAAAAAAAAAATTGCGCTCTTGCTATCAGCTAAAACTTTAGGCATATTAGTAAGTACTTGAGTGGTTCGGGTTAGAGTCATGTTTGAACACAATGTTTGGATAGTGGACTTAAATAAGCATTATAAAGTTACACATTTGGTATCAGCTATAGATTTTGGCATGGTTATAAGCACTTGATTCTAATAAGTGATATCATGAGCCAAAGTCATGAGTTCAATTTTTGAGCGCAACATGTTGCATGAGGCGGGTGCTGAGAGGAGAAGTTTTAGGTACTACCAACATATATACTGTCTATGAAAAGGCCCATGAGGGGCATAGGATATTTCTAGTTGAAGTCATGAACGATCATCTATTACTTTTGACATGATGATAAACGTTTTATCATAACCATGCTTGATCAACAAAAAATAATTACATTTCCATATGGTCAATACTTGAGAAGAAATTTCATTCTAAACTCAAACTCCCTAACAAGAACTTAGTTTATTTATCCACATGTACATCAAATTAGCCTGAGTTAATGGTAATTCATTGTTGTTTAATGTCCAATTTTGATCTAATTCTTTCACTTGATACTCTTAACAAAAAACGAATTACAAAATATGTCTTATAACTTCAAACTTTGTTATGTACTTATTAATTCATTAGTATTTATTAACTTATGACATGTAATTTTAAAGTCCATAATGTTATAGGTGAACATTTTTAAAAGGATTAATATCTTAAGAATCGATTAATTATTTAATAAACTATATTGGTAAGGAGTAATTATCATGTCTTTGTCCCACTTTGTTGTTATATTCACTAATAGCATCTTACATGAATATATCTTTTTGAGGAATAAAGAACCTTGATATTGACATGAAAATATCTAATACTGTCTCTTTATTGGCCTAATTGATGGTCCCTCCACTTTCATGATTTTTTTTCTTTCTTGTGGGGGTTTATTATGTTCGTATTTATTCTTTAACGTGATTCTAACTCTGAACTGATCAATAAGTGTTTAATTATTTTCACATAAATGTCATCTTCACAATTATTTATTTGCCTTTCTTTTTTGTGTTCAATCTTAAGAAAGAAACCTTCAAAGATTTTTTGATCGATTATTCCTTACTTTTCTTTTTTATTCAAAATTGTACATGAAATTTTTATCTCACATGACTCCTAAATAATAAAAGAAAGAAGAATCTCATTTTCTTTTTCATATACATAAATAATAATAATTTTTAAAAAATCTCATTTTCTTTTTTATTCTATTTATAAGATCGAATCTCATTTGATTTCTAATTTAATTTTATTAATTCTTGATTTTCAAGAAATCTTTTTATTAATAATATTATATTAGTGATCGTGAATGATCGATTGCTTCAATCTTTTACACTTATTTTCTAGTGGGCACTACTAATTATAAAGATAAAGGTCACCCGCATTGTGATGTTTTTTTATTAAAAAGTATTAATTTAATACTAATAAATACGAGCTATAATTTATCAATTCTTTTATTTAACAAAATTAAATTATTTATTTTTCTTTTAAATATTGTGCATACTTTTTTGGTATTGAAAGTATATAATCAAAAATATTTTTTGAATTTTTAAAACAAGGTACTAGTTTAAAACAATATTTTGAGTTTATAAAGTTATTACTATTACTTTTGAATAAGGGAAGTATATCATAATGGAACCATAAATACATTACTCCCTTTGCTCATTTTAGTTATCAAGTATGCTAAAAATAGTTACCCCAAAATACAGTAATTATTAATTTCGATAATTAAGTAAAAATTAATTATTATATCTTTTTTCAATTTTGTTTTGAATATTAATTATTTTAAAATTAAAAGATATATATATATATAGATAAAAGTTTAATTATAATTAAGTAAAAATTAATTATTATATCTTTTTTCAATTTAATTCTGAATATTAATTATTTTAGAATTAAAAGATATATATATATATATATATATATATAGCATATATATATATATATATATATATATATATATATATATATATATAGATAAAAGTTTAATTATTTATAAGAATATATTAATCAAATAACACTTCTAATTACTTTATTTTTAAAAAGAATTATGCTAAATTTTGTCATGACAACTAAAATATAATGGAGAGAGTATTTATTACTAATTATAATGCAGAATATTTGTCTTCTATGAACTACTTATAAGTCAAAATGAATATAATATTAGTCTTTGTGAGACATTTTTTTATAGTTGTTTTTAGCAATATTTATATTTTAGTATTGTCTATACAATTGAACTTGATTATCTCTCATCAATTATATGTGCAATGTACAGCTACAACCGCTTATAAATTTGAGGACCAAAACATCTCTGATAAATTAAATGGCTGCTTGTCAAAATAATTTTCTTTAAAAAAATAATGCATACTTGCTAGGATTATAGTTGTGAAATTCCAACCACACAATATTAATAATTTAATTTGATAGTGATGAAACAATATATAGATATACTATTCCGTAGGGACTCTCCTTAGTAGTCAATTTTAACTTGAATTAATAATAATAAAAATATATTTATGTTCGCTAGTGATGATTTGTAGCGGTGATAGTTCATGCTAGTGGCTAGTAACGATAGTAATAGTAAAATGATGGTGAACGTATAATGATGTTGTATAGTTGTAGTGGCTAGTGCGACCATGGCGGTTAGTACTTGACTATTGGTGGTGATTGTAGTTAAAATTAATTGATGTTAGTAATTTATGGTGATAGTGATTAAAGAATCTGATAATAATAATGTTATTGTATTTGACGATGGTGCTAGTTGTGATGTTCGTAATAATGGTGATAATAATGGATATGATTATAATGATAGAGAAGATAGTGACTAACATAATAGTGGTTGACAACAAATGATGGTTGTCAGTGGTGATTGTGATGGCAAAGGTGATTGGTGATGGTCACTTACAATTGATGAAGATGTTGGTAATAGTTATATACGATGACAAAGATGCATGGTAAGTGATGATGACTAAGATGCATGGTAAGTGATGATGACTTATGATTAGCAAAGATAATGGTTAGCGGTGGTGAATTATGATTACCGAAGATGATGGTAATAGTTATATATGATGACAGAGATGGTTGGTAGTAATGACATATGATTGGCAAAGATGATGGTAATAACTAATTGTGATGACAAAAGTGACTGGTGATGATGGATAATGATTAAATGATGATAAAAATCATATATCCAATCGATACTACTTAATATTAAAATTTTATTCAAGATATTAATAATTATGATCTATTCAAATAAAATAAATGCTAAAATTTCAATATAAATAAATGCATTAATTATTCACACCACCCTACCCCCCGCCCGCGTCCATGCTCATTTTCTCTCTGCTTATTTTTATAATATTTATTTAAATTATATAAATATTTATGAATAATATTTTTGTATATTTATTGAAAACTACAAATGAGAATAAATTATTTATTTTTTCAGAAAAATATTTCCTATGATACACAACCTTATTCTATGTACTTTCTGATTTTTTGCCATATTAATTGTAAACAATTTATCATAGTTCAAGCGTTAACGTCCTAGGTAGTTTCTTAGAAATCTCAAATGACCAATTTATCAATTTGAGTTCCTCTTAATAGAAGCAAACATTTGTCATCCAGCTACAAAAAGTAGAAAACAAAACAAGTAGCACAATAATTAATTAATGTATTCATCATATAAGTCAACAGGGTGGCTTTGAAAGGTAGATAGTATCATTAAATAAATTCTTAGTGACATTTTTTTTATCCACCTCGAAGAAATAAAATATCATCTTACTTTAATTAGAAATAATTTAAGGACAAGCCCGATGAACTCGTGACCTTCAGGTTATATGGCAGTAACTTTACCAGTTACTCCAAGGTTTCCCTTCTTAATTAGAAATAATTTGACCTAAAAAATCTTCTTTTACCCTTAATGAAATAATTCTCGGCCATACAAATATCTAAGAATAATTTTACACCACAAGTTTCAAAAGTCTTTATTTTTATCTTAAACATCAAGTCAAAAAGCGATACATAAAATGAAACATATGTCGTTCTGTTTTAGACTGACTGAAAAATATGCGCCATATGAATTAAAAATAGATGGAATAATAAATACAAATAACTTCATACACACTACATCTTATACTAATAAGAATTAATCATCTTCCCTTCAAACAAAAAGAAAAAGTAAAACAACCAAAAAAGGATATTACTTTAAATGAACAAAAAAGTTCACTTCTATGTGCTTTGACCAAGTATATAACTTAAAAACCCAAAAAAGAAAAAAATAATAAGAAAAGAAAGTAAATTACTCCACTTCTTATACTTTTTGACCTGGCTCCCACATAATTGGGTACCCATCAAGGAGAGCCAATTGTTATAAAGCACATTTTCATATATGATCTTTAATTTAAAATTATAGAATTACTTTTTTAAATTTCATATATTAAATTAGATAAGCAAATTAAAATTAACATATTATAACAATTCATCTTAATATGAGAAGTCCTATATCGATAAAATATAAGAAAAATATTAGTTATATAAGTAAATAAGTTTTATTTATTACTGACATATTTTGAAGTCATACGAATCTAGATACAAAATGAATAATTGTTATATAGATATACATTAGACTTATTTTTCTTTTTTCAGCGAATAAAGGCACATGGGTGTGCTACAAGTTGCTGGCTGCAATAGAGCCATATGTGGATAGTGTCCAATAAAAAACCAATTGTTTGCAAAAAGTGTATAGCAATTACATACTCCAGAAGAAATATTTATATTGGACCACCTTTATGGCCACCTGAAGAGACCATCAATTGCTATTACTTTTTATTTTTTATTTTTTATTTTTTATCATTCCTTATAAAATGATCAATAATATTTTTAATGCAGTGTAATTTTATAGATAGAGTCTGAAATAAATAAAATTATATAAATTTTAATTTTATTATTATAGAGTAGATATTATTTTTGATAAGTAGAAGAGAAGATATTTGAAGCAGGATTTTTAAGAAAAATATCCTAATAAAATATCAAGATACAAAATAAATAAAATAGCGATATAGTAAAATAAGAAACTATACGATTACTAGCTAACTTCACTCCTAATTATATAATGTAATTTTAGAAAGAGCATATAAAATTATACAAATCTTATTTTTACTTTATATATATGATTGTTTTTTTTATAAGACATTCGGTTTAAAAGAGAAAATATTCGAAGCAGAATTTCAAGAAAAATAAGATAGCAAAAATGAAGCAACAAATAATAAAGAGCTTTGAAGAATAAAAAATTACATGATTGTTAAATAGGTTTACTAATAAGGTTGCGAGGAGATGGGACATGTCTCTCGATTCCATCTAAAGGGAGATAACCCTCAATTATCTGTTATAATCTTCTATTCTAATCTTCGACCTTCACACCTTTGTATATATCTAGGATCATGCTCTCAGTAAGCTGAAGTTATGTTATATTTTATCTAGCACCTACCCCACTTGTTCTTCGACCTATCTCTACCTCTCCCGCTAGCTTCTGCTATAGTCAACCTCTCACACCTCTTTACTAGTGCATCTGCATGCACATCTTCTTTTTACATGCATGAACCATCTCAGTCTTCCTTTTCTTATCTTGTCCATTACGGTAAAGTAGTTTTAATGTGATCAGGAGGTTACGAGTTCAAGCTTTAGAAATAACCTCTGGCAGAAATGCAAGGTATGACTATGTAGAATAGACCCTTTTGGTTGGATCTTTCCTCGGACCCTGAACATATCGGAAGCCTTAATGCATCGGAATTATCCTTTTTTTTTCCCGTTACGTTGGCCATTCTCACCTTACTTTCGATAACTTTATTGCTAATTATATCTTTTCTAATATGCCACAGATCCATCGAAACATCCTTACCCCCTAATATATATTCATCATAGCCCATGCGGGCTGCGGCCTTTCCTTTTCATGATAATAATTTTCTTTTCTATTAATAATAATAGATGCATAAAACAAAACAAAATATCAAGAAGAAGAATTTAGTGAGAATCAATCGAATCTACTTGGTAATAAATTTGCTACTATCTGCACCGTACGTACAATAAGAAATTAACGTGAAGATTTTGATTTTTTCGTAATTGTGATAATAAATATTAATCAATGACTAAACAAGATATCTTCTTTTTTTAAGACAAAAAATCCAAGAAAGAGACCCCCACTAATGACAAATTAAACCCGTGATAATTAACTAGATACACTTGATAGCTTACGTTGGTTTTCGTAAGACAAAACTATTCTTTTGGCGTCTTTTCACATAGAAATAATATTACTCTATCTCTCTTAATTTTATTTTATGCAACTCTTATATCAAAAATAAATTTATTTTTTTAACAAATTAGAAAGGATTTATTATAATTTTTCTTTCAATATTATTACTATTGTCATTAAATAACTATAAAAAAATTAATAGTAATAAAGCTTAGATTTTCAAACATAATTAATAAAAACAATTTAATAAGACAAGTTAACAATAGCCAAGTTGTTGTTATTACGATATGCATAGGCATGCTTCAGTCAAATTTTTCTATAATGATAATATTTATCCGAAGGTTTCAATATGATTAATGAAGTAATGTTAATTTATATTTGATATTTAAATCTCATTTAGCTATTAAATGCTATACAAAATTAGATTTTATACTTTTTATACTATTAACAAAAATAAAATACTTGTTAAATTTAAAATTTCAATTAATTTTCATACTTCATGAATTAAAAATTCTAATATATTACCAATAAATTCATAACTATTTGTATTATACTGAAAACGGATTAAAATCTAATGAACATATGTATTTAAAATCAATTAAAAATATATCAAAGTCAACGTAAGAATTCTGCAATTGTAAACTGTTTTATAAATTCTAATTTCTGACAATTAATATCGCTTGAATTAACAAAGATTTTTGTCCAAACTTTCACCAAAAAGAATCTACTTGTTAACCAAATTAACAAAATAATATAGACTTACAATCTGCGTAGTTTAATGATGATTACAATAGGTATTTAACATTTAATATATATTTGTTATAAAATATTATTACACAATATTTGAGTATATCCATTTATAGATGCATAATTTATAAATAGTGTATTTCTATAATGAATGGAATTATTGTCATAGATAGAATATTATGACGAAAAAGTAAAATATAATAATACGATGAATTAATTCTAAAAAAATTGTTTTATTATAATAGAATATCGTTATAACGAATTATCATTATAGAAAGATGTAATGTATATCCATGTGGACTCTCGAAAAAGCTTAAGCTATATCATCAAATTAAATGATACACACAATATCGAAAGATATCACATAAAAGTGAAAACAATGATATGTGTAACCAAAAATATAAGAATACAAATTATTATCTATTAGAAAAGATTGAAAAATCATCACAAATATCTTCTTTATTTTTTTTATTTCAATTTTTAAATTAGTATACGATTATATTATTTCTTTATGAGTATTTAAAAAAGAAATAGAAGGAGAGGCAAAAAAAAAGCATATTCGTCATATCAAAGGTTTTATTAAATGAGTAGATCAAAATTAAATATAAATGAAATAGATCCACTTTGAAATCATCTTTACAATGAGGCAGATAAGAAAGCTAGCCACTATGAGTAAGTTTCGAAAATTAGTCAAATTACAAAGAGATGCTTTAAAAAAAATAGGAACAGGGGAAGAAAAAATGAAGAGGGGATTACAATGTGGGGAATCGAACTCTCACCAACAAGGTGAGAGTTCATGTAGCCAACCAATATTTTACCCATAAAGAGTTTGATGAGATTCGGGAAGAGGAACAAGCTCAGTTCTAGATTCATTGGCCAGTTGAGATTTTGAGGAGAGTCGAAAAGTGAGGTAGAGTTGGCCTTGCCACCTAAATTATCAGCAATTTATCCTGTTTTTCATGTTTCTATGCTCCACCGATAAATTTCAGATTAGTCTCAATAATCTCTTATGATTCATCAGTTGAGTTGGGTCCAGATTTATCATTTGAGGAGGAGCCAGTAGCTATATCTGTAACGACCCATTAAGTCGTTTTGAGATATAGAGTTTCGTATATTATAAAATGTTTATCTTGTGAATTTTAAAGGGGTTTTTTGGACTATTCATGTCACGACCCAAAAATTCAGGCGTGATGGCACTCGCCTTATCCCACAAAGACAAGTCAGCCTACAACCTAACTACAACATTGAGAATACGAAACTATAATAAATATAAAAATTTAATTATGGATAATAAGTCAACTTAATTAAAAATTCCCAAAATCAGGTTGTCACATGTACAAGCCTCTAGCAATACAGGAAATCAAAGAAAAACAAGTCTAAAGTGTCTTTCTTCTCGAATAGAACAAAGCACTACAGGAATAGGAACAAGAGAGTCAGCCAGATGACAACAACTATCTCTCTAAATCTCCAGGGGAGCCTCGGATGATTAAGGAAAACACTACTCACTGTCCGGGCTCAGAACCTACACGAGTGTAGAAACAAGGGGTGAGTACCAAAAGCCACGCGGTACCC
>DF358047.1:74013-91995 GCA_000787875.1 Solanum virginianum
TTGAAGAGAAAAAGTTAGGAAGAGATATTATTATTATTATTAAATTGTTATTTTTTAGGAAAGAGATATGATTAATAATTTTAGCATGTGTACTTTTATTACTAAAATAATAGGGTAATCCTTTTTCTTCAAGAATGTTCAACTTTTTCATTGATAAAATGATTTTGACATATGAAAGTAACCATGTTGCTTGCCCCAATTAATGGAAATTTGTCTAGAATATTTGAGATTATGCTATAATGGTATGATTAATTAAGATTTGAAAGGCTTAGGCGTCGGTAATTATATAGTGTCTCATTGTTCATTAATTTTTCATTATGATTGTGTTTGGTATGGAGGAATTTTTTTTTTATAGAGAATGTTTTTTTGAAAAATAAGTTAATTTTTAACTTGTTTTTTTAAAAAATAAGTTAATTTTTAACTTATTTTTTTATGTTTGGTTGTTATGTGAAAAATATTTTTTATTGTTTAGTTAGTGAATGAAAATAATTTTTGATGTGAAAAATATTTTTATAATTTGAATATTTTTTTAAACATAAATATTAAATTTCTTTTTTTTGGGCGTGGGGGCGGAGATGAGTAAAAAATTAAAATTTTTAAATTTGAATTCTTTTAAAAAAATAAATTTTAATTTTTCTTTGGAGGGGTAGGAGGTCAGCATAGGAATGGAGGAAAAAATAAAATTTTCAAAATGCAAATATTTTTAAAAAATAATAATTTTTTTTTGGCTGATGGGGATCATGGTAGATATAAAATTAAAAAAAAATCAATTTAAAATTAAATAAAATGTTTTGAAAAATATTTTCCCGCGGCAAACACACTCCAAGTGTAATCCCCCCCAAAAAATATACTTTTTGTGGGAACCCAAAAAGAAATTCTTTTTGTGGGAAAAGAATCATACTACAAGTGAGCGTTGCAATATTGTTGGGGAAAAATTATTTGAAGGTCTTTTTCTCTATTTTATTTAATGAAATCAAAGCTAATAAGAGATTAAGGTGCTAACAAGAAAAAAATCCTTCAGCAATAATATATCCATGAAGCTAAGATCATACAGAAAAAAATAAGTATTTTCACGACTCAATATTGAGCTATTACCATGATATCATCAATTACACATTAAGGAAATTTGTTAGGATTCAAGAATGGTCTATGATACGTAAAGAAAGAAAGATGAAATTGTACACGTTCTTATTAAGAAAAATTATTTAAATTCTTAGATAAACTCAAAGCGGGATTAATGTTTAAACACAATGTATGTACGAATTCTTTAATTTTTTTTCATATTTTATTGATTAAAATTTTAATATATTTTCTCAAGGAAAATAATTTTTTAAAAAACAGAAGAATAGTTTATCTTATAAATGTAGAAAAAATAAATTTCACAAATAATATTTCACATTGTTTGTATTTCATACATCTTCACCCCTACCTTGCAACCCCCTTCCTATTATTTTAGACTCCTATCTCCATCTTGACCGTCTCCTAAAATATTTATCTAGATTATATATAAATATTTTTATCGTTTCAATTGAATGATCTACTTTTTTTTAGTCAGTTTAAAATGAATGGCTTTTATCTTTTCCAACAACACTTTCACTCTAGCTTTCCATGTGGCATGCATATTTAAGATCACAAAATTAAAGAAAATTTTGATAAATTTAATATAACTTTATTACTTATTTTATTTTTTAAATAGTAGCTCTCATTATTTTAATACAAATGATAAAATAAAATAATTTTAAAATTAATTAATATATCTCAAATTAAATATAAAATAAAACTAATTTTCAATTTTATTTTATAATTATTATATTTATCTCACGTACTGCACGATTCTCACTTTGATAAAAACAAAAAAAAAAAAATGATAGATAGTCCAAATTACAATAATGACAATTTAACACCCCCTCTTCTTACTTATTGCGTGACTCTTACAAGCGTGATTCATTGCTTATAGATTTGCGTACTTATAATTAGCTTAAAAACAAGTTTGGCATGTTTAATAAAATGAAGACAAATTAGAATCTCATTACACACGAGTCACCTTTCAATATTTGAACTATAAAAATTATCTTTATTTAAAAATTAATAAATATAAAATTTATGTGAAGTATTCAAATATTTATTAAGCTAATATTATATCGATAAAAATATAAAAATGATGATAGCTAAGAATGATGGTTGATTGATATATAATAAAAAAATAATTGCAAATAGTGGTCGCTGGTAATGTTAAACATTATGAATTATAATGATAATTGATGATATTAATAATTTTTATGTAGAGTATTGAGCGCTGATGATGATGATAGTTGAGAACGATTGAGATCAGTTGTAGTAATATTAGTAATTAACGATAATAATGATAAATGTTAATCAGTAATAATAATGATCAATTATGACGGTTGAGAACTCGTGTGATTGAGGATGATAATTCTTTAGATTGTGTTAGATGATAATAATAGAAGTTTCGAAAATTAGTGGGAGGAGTAATAATACTATATTTATAGAATTTATTTAACCGATTACATCTTAATTAAATTAAAAAATTATTATGAATTTTAATTAATTGAATCTATTAAATAGTTACAAATTTGAAAAAAAAATGCATCGGCGATTAGATTCAGACCTAAAAAGGTAAATATATTTAATGATTATAATTTCAATAATTAAGATTCATAATTTATGGAGTGCAAACAAATAAGGTCCAACTTCATCTCTTGATTAACAATTTAAGTTACAATAACAATATCATACTCAACGAACTTCTACAAGTAAAATTCGGAGAGAGTAGAATGTACACATACTTTGGCACTATCTAACAAAGGTAGAGAGATTATTTCTGAATGACCTATTCTGTAAAGAAGGAGATAATGAAAGAATATAGAAAAAACAAGGAAACAGTGAAAAGACTTCCGGATAGAAGCTAAATCAATAATAAAATCATGTGATAATCGATACACAATAAATAACATAGATAATATAAATTATTAAAAACTATGTCTTCCACACTCTCTTATCTAAGTTCATGTCCATAGAAATATGAATTTGTATCATATCTAGTTTTATCACCTCTCCCTAATACTCATTTGGTCTATCTCTGACTCTTCTTGTGCCCTCTACAATCAAGCTCTCACCCCTCTTCGCTGATGCATTAATGCATTTTCTTTTTACATATTCAAACTATCTTAGTTTCGCTTCTCTTATTTTATTCACCACAAAAGCTACTTTCATCTTATCCTAAATATCCTCATTTCTAATCTCATAATTCTTAATGTATACATATATCCACCTTAACATCCTTATCTTTGCAATATGCATCCTTATCTTTGTACATGTAGTATTATTAATTACTCTATCCATTTCAACTTATAATAATATTTGATCAGACATAAAATTTAACACATACATATTTTAAAATTTAGTCTAAAATTAAAAAAAAATCAATAAAACAATCTCACTGAAAATAAAATAATAAGTTTATAGGTAATAAACTAATTATGAATATGTTAAAAATATTTATAACATAATAAAAATAGTATCAAATAGGGCACGAGGGGAGGTTGGGGTTTTGTATGTGCGCGTGTGGCGGCGTGTTGTGTTTTTTATGTGTAAAAGTATTTACTAGTAAATTTAAATGCTTGATTTTGATATAGTATACAAATAATTTATTTTATTTTTAGTTGAAAATATTAGTTACTATTTTAATGTATTTTTTAAGTAATATTTTAATGATAAATTTAGATGCATGATTTAATCACACATATATTGATATTTTAATTTAACCACAAAAATATACACTAATGAATATGTTTCATACCAAAAGTTTAAATCTGAAACCTTTTATTAAGGCGAAAGAATCTATCAAGTCATTTTCTCCTAAATAATGAACACAACAAATAAAACACAAATATTTTTGTATGCATCATTATTCTTTTCTCTAATATGGTAAAGTAATTTCTTTTTTTCAAAACGAATTCATATCTCTCTCTTCTTTTAGGTTGCTTCATTGATACGTAGCCTAATTATTATTTTGAATTTACTTCACATTTTGAGAGAATTATTTTCTATATAATATAAAAAGAAATAATTTTATCTATTGCATCATATTTTTTTTGGTTATACATTTATATATATCTTGCATGTATTTTTAAAAAATTCATGATGATATAAAACGCGACTAAATTTACTATTCTCTTTTTATTGTATATTAATTTAATTTATGCAGCAATATACATATCTTAAAAAACACATCTAAGGATAAAATTTTAATTAGATTTTCACTCTTATTCTTATAAATAGCTTTATAAATATTGCAGTTTAGTTTCTATAAAAAGCATATAAAATTTTATTAAAATTTTTTAAAAATTAAGTTAATATAGAATCGAGGAATAACAGTAATATGAAATAAAAAGAGGCGTCGACCTGATTTGCAAAAATATATTAAAAACGTGTTTCTTTTTTTTTTTCTTAATATAAGTGATTGATTTTATTTTTTTCTAGTCATACTTGTACACTCTTAAATTAGTTGTGAATTTTTTTAAAATTTAATTAATAAAATTCTGTAAACAGCAAAATTAGGAAGAGTCCAACTATTAAAAAAATTGACAGATTAGATACAGCCAATTAATCTTTCCTATAAAACCCAACCTTCACTCCCTTTTCCTTCTTGCCCTGTCCCTTCCCTTCGCCGCCGTTTCCTCCTCCTCCTGCAATTTTCCCCTCCGTCCGCCGTTGACGTCGCCGGCATGGATGTAAAAAACCCACAACCGCCCCCAACCACCGTCAAAATCAGAAGAACCACCAGCTCCGATGGTAGTGGATCTGGATCTATCATTCTTGGAAAGTATAAATTGGATCGTCTTTTGGGTCGGGGTAGCTTTGCTAAAGTGTACCATGGCCGTGGATTGGATGATAACAGTGAAGTTGCTGTTAAAGTTATTAACAAAACCACTACCACCATTGATGCTTCCATGGAACCTCGAATAATCCGTGAAGTCTCCGCCATGCGCCGTTTGAATCACCACCCGAATATCCTCAAACTCCATGAAGTCATGGCTACGAAAACCAAAATCTACTTTGTTATGGAGCTGGCTCACGGCGGTGAGCTTTTTAGCAAGCTGAATCGCCGTGGCGGCCGGTTTTCTGAATCTACAGCCCGGTTTTATTTCCACCAGCTTGTCTCTGCCCTTCATTTCTGCCACCAAAACGGCGTCGCTCATCGCGATGTCAAGCCTCAAAATCTCCTCCTAGATAAAGACGGTCATCTCAAAATCTCCGATTTCGGACTCTCCGCCTTGCCGGAGCAGTTACGGAACGGTCTCCTTCACACCGCGTGTGGTACGCCGGCGTATACAGCTCCGGAGGTGGTTTACAGAAAAGGGTACGACGGAGCTAAGGCGGATGCTTGGTCATGTGGGGTTATTCTCTTTGTATTCCTCGCCGGAAGCCTACCGTTCGATGACCGCAATTTGCCCAATATGTACAGAGCCATACACCGCCGTGAATTTCAGTTTCCCGGTTGGGTTACAAAGCCAGCTCGGAGAATAATCTGCCGGCTGCTTGATCCTAATCCGGAAACGAGATACGGAATTGAAGAGCTCATGAACACTCAATGGTTTAAGAAATCATCGCAAATGAAAGAAGAACAGAGCACGAAGCAATTCGGTGAAGGAATTCTGGAGAAAGAAAGCAAACACATGGAGAGAATGAATGCTTTTGATATCATTTCACTGTCTTCCGGGTTGGATTTATCCGGGTTATTCGAATCCGAAACGAACAAGAAGGAGATGAGATTTACAACCAATGTAGCAGTAACAGAAGTAGAAGAGAAGGTGATGAATGTTGGTAAAATTGAAGGGTACAGAGTAGAGAAAAGGAAGAATGGTGGAATTGGGTTAGTGAAAGGGAGAATCGTTTTGCTAGTTGAAATCCTGGAAGTGGCAAAGGAGCTATGGCTTGTAGAGTTCAAAGTCGTTAATGGAGAATCTGAATTCAATGATTGTCAATGGGAAGAACTGAAATCTGGATTGAAAGAAATAGTTGTGATGGGTGATTGATCTTGTAGGTGGTGGTTGACGGTGGCAATTTTGGCGGAGATAATTGACGGTGGCCGGAGGCGGAGACTTTGTATAGCAAACTAGTAGTAGACATGGTGGATGTTTAAGCAGTAAACTAGGGTTGCCTTCTAGTTGTTCTTGTTAGTCTTTTATTGATAATATTAACTTCTTATTTTAGTTGCAACAATTTTTTTTAATCTGTTCTGTTTTTGTGTATATATACATATATATATATATATATATGAGTTTGATTTACAAAGATAGTAAAAAAAACACCAAAAAAAAAAGAAATAATCTTGTTGAGTTTGTCTAGTGTTTTCCTGTGTCAGGTTCTTTCACATAGACAACACAAAATGACATGTTTTTTGATACACATAAATCTTTGGTCCCCAGAGGCCAACAGTAAAGTTTCAACTTCCAATGAGGTAACCAAGCTTGGTTGGCCAACTAAGCAAGTGTTGGGGTTTGATTCTCGTCAGTAATCAATTTGGCCAGCGATAAATTTTTAAATGGAGTTCAAATTGGTGGACCTGTCAAGGTTGAGGGATATTTTGGAAAACAAAAAAAAAACTTCCAATAAAGTAAATGCAAAAACCGAACACCATGTACATATTTCTTGTTTTTATCAACTCAAAAAGAATCAACCAAGTATATGCTGTGAACAAAGATAAACTATATTGTTTTTGCTATGAGTTGGGTATTTACTTTTAACTGATATTTGATCGATTCATATTTGACTCGTTTATTTGCCATTCCTAGTTGTAAACAAAGATAAATAAGTAATTAATATCAAGCTCATATCACCTACTTGTTGGATCCAGCAGCAGAAGTCACCCCCTTGGAACCATCATAGGAGGGGTGAATTGAGAATTTTAAAAGGAAATGAGCATATTGTTATGAAAAAAATGAATTTAAGATATAATATTTTTCGAGTTTTAAGATTTTTATCATCAAATTTGTTAAAATTTTAAAGTTATAGGTCTAAAATTAATTTTTACATATATATTTCATGATGAAAGTATTGATATCGATTGAACTCATTGATTATATGCTTTATCATTCAGTATTACTAGTTTTAATATACACATTTAATTTAATTATAACAATTTTATACTGCTAGTTTTTAAGGAATTTTCAATGTGATAGACTTGAATATTTTGAAAGATAAAGGAGGAAAAAGAAACAAAAGAAATATTAATTAAAACATTATTGAGCACTATCAATAATTATAGCTGCTTTCGGGGTATTACCCAATTCTACAACAACAACGGGCAACTAACACATAAACACAAATAATGACAACACATATAGTAAAACACTACTACTACTCTACTGCTACTAACCACCTAACCCTACCAATCAATTAGCCTATTACTCTAATTCGCGACCTCCACTACTTCCTATCTAGGGTCATCTCCTCGGTGAGATTAAGTTCTAAAAAAGAAAAAAAAGAGGAAGATAAATATAAAACTTACATTTCTAGCATTACTTAGAGATCTACGTGATAGAATACTTCCAAGTGTGGATGGGGCATATATGGTTAATAAGAAACGACAACCTCTTTAGAAATAAGTACTTCACATTAATATGAAAAAAAAAATCTACATACATCCCTAACGTAGAACGTCTTCTAATAAAATTGGTATTTTAAATTGCTATACTCATAAATAGGGTTGTTTTTCTTGTAAAACAAATATTGCTTTCCATTTTAATCATTATTTTATTTCTATTATTTTCTTCTTTTACTTGGAGCGAATACATTTGAGTCGAGGGTTTTTAAAATACAATCTCTCTATCTCCATGAGATGATAATAAGATTTTATGTACACTCTATCCTACTCACATCCTACTTCGTGAGATTTTACTTCGTTAGGTTTTACTAAATTTTTTTTGGTTCTTCTCTTCTTTTCGAATTATTTTGTTTATTTTTGAACTTGTACTTAATAGTAAATCAATCTTTTATAAGTGTCATCATTTCTTCATTTAAACCTAGTGTAATCAAAGTTCTAACTATTCTGAAAATACTTTCCTTTTCAATCCTTACAAATAAACTTAGGAATAATTAACTTCACCCTTAGGAATGCTCTTGCTCTCTTGTTTGGTGCATCTATCTACCAGCTAGATCATGGTAGTTTCACATCTACTTGTTGTAACCAGCAGCAAAAATTATAATGATGGTGGTGACAGCTATGATGGTAACAATGAATATAATTATAATGATTGAAGGTGGTACGTGAATAATAATTAACATTAGTGATAAGTGCAATGATGATTGTGATGACATAGATTATAATTTGTGACGATAATTGTAGTTGACAATGATGATGATAATTGTAATAAGAAAGGTGGTTAGCAGTTGTTAGTAAATTGAGAGTGAAAATCATACACGCAAAATACTTCATAATAATATTCTTTTTGTTTCAAAAAGAACGATTTGTTTGACTTGGCACAGAATTTTAAAAAAAGAAAGAAGATTTTTCAATCTTGTTATTTTAAATTAAAGTTATGTTTAATGTACCAAAATACCTTTCAATCCTGTGGCGTTAAACATGCCACGTGAAAAGTTAAAATTAAAGTTTTACCAACAACGCAGATGTGTCATTTCTGGTAAAACAAATCAAAAAGAAAAATAAGTCATTCTTTATAGAACAATCGTAATATTAACACTTTGGGTGAGATTTAATGATTAAAACATATTCATACTAATTGCTAATTAAATGCTATAACATTAATAAAAATAACTACAATTAATAACCTAACATCTAAATCAATCAGATATAGATCTCCACCAACAAATAGGACTTTGAAGAGGTGATTTTAAATAATTGGACCAATTTTGATGTGATACACATACAAACACAAGTCAAAAGATAGGACAGCAAGCTTATAGATGTACTTTAAAAAAAATAAAAGTAAAAATAAAAATCAAAGACGGTGTAATTAACTTAAGTTATTTATTTATTGCATTTTACTTATAAAATTAAATATTTATTAGTATTTATTAGAATTTTTCCAAACACTCCCATATATTTAAATATTATTTTAACTTAAAAAATATTTAAAATAAATCAATTCAAACATGCTCATATTTCCTCTTAATAAATAGTTTTAATGTTGGCTCCATATGACCAAATTCCATTTGATGAATAAAATAGTCCTAAATTATGGAGAAAAAACTCAACCAGATTTGTTTTTTTTTTTAAATAATAAAATAAAATAAATGATAGACCAACTTTTGTTTTGAAAATATCAGCATAATTCAATAGGTACACGTAAAAAGCTAGTCCACTTATTATATTCCTTTCTTTTTCTATGTTGAGTTGTTAATAGTTAACTTAGCAAATATTCCAGACCTTTAACATCAGGATTTAGGGTAGTTTCACAGAAATAACCTTATAAATGAAAGGAGTAAATAAGAGTTATGTATCTTCTCGTAAAGCTACTGAATTCGATCAAACTCATAGTCAATAAATTAGCTAGCTCTATTTTTAGCCTCGACAAAAGCAAATGACTAAATTGGATCATACTTATTTAGAAAATTAATTTTGATATAAATATTTTTGATCAAACATATTCTGACATAAAATTAAAAAACAGTAAGTGATAGAATAATTTTAGCAAATCACTCTTATGAAAATGAACATTATTTAATAAAGAGGATAAAATAAATACAAAATAATAAACTATTCATTGATTTTATGAACTAGACTAATATTTATTATAAAACTAGTGAGTAATTTATCATTCAACAATAATTGAGATATCCAACAATAATTTACAAAGTGATAGAATTGAGATTCTCTTTTTTAGTTCTAAAAATTTAATTTAAATTTTGAGACCTTATATAAATTATTAATTATTTATCTAGTATATTAATGTTTAAGATGGTTTTCTAGCTACCAATGCAATAGGCTCAATGATTCTAAAGTAGAGCAAAATTTTAAGTGACAAAGATTCTTTTTCTTTTATTATGATTTTTTTCATTAGATATTTTCTAAAGTTTTGACAAGGCAAAGCATATTTTTGACATCCAATGGGTATATAATATCACTACTTAAAAAATTAAAATTAGTAATGAACAAGTTTTATAACTAAATAATAAAATTTATTATTATTTTTATTTAGCGAAGAATTCCTGTTATTATATCTAATTTTAGTTATTTTTTGTAATGATATAAACACACATACACAAAAAAAAAAAAAAAAAATCTTTCATGGCTATCTTGTTATATATGAACCTTTATAGATATTTCGATGTATCCAATAATAGCTCAATTACATAGTTTTAATTCTTTTTATATAATTAAATTAAATAATACTATGTATTTTTCCTAACCTAATTAATTACAAGCATTTATTGTGAGACGTCCTAATTGCAGATGCATTGGATTAAAGCTTGTCATCTGAAGAAATTACTCGAACTGATTTGACAGAGATATTTTTGTTTTTGAAAAAAGATATTTCTGTTTAAAACTTTATTTTATTCTCCCTTTTATAGTTATTTATCCCTCGTTGACTTAATAAAAAAATTAAGAAGTAGTAAATCATAAGAGTTATTTTATTTTAATGTTGAAGATAAATATTAATTTTTTTTATATTTATCCTTTTATTTGTTAAAATTTTATATCTTTTAGGAGATTATGATTTCGCAAAGGCAATAGTGAAAATTATGATTCAAATTATGTTTTTAAATGTTTGTCTTTTAATATGTATGTATTATTTCAAAAAACCAGTTAATATAGAATAGGTAGAGTATTTCCTTCGTTCCACTTTACTTATTCACTATACTATTTTAAAACGTCAAACAATTATTTTGAACAATAAAAAAATTTCAAAAATTTAATTCCTTAATATGAAATAAAAAGAGTATTACAGCGTATTATAACTTTAGAGAAGCAAACAAAGTTGGCATACAGCTCATCACACTTACTTCGTTGGATCAATCCACCAGTAGAGCTCTTCATGGTGGTGGTCACGACGGTGATTACGACGATGAATATAATTATAATGATGAAGGTGATACGTGATAATAATTGACAGTAGTTATTGATAATGGAGTATTTGTAATGGTGATTGTAATAATAGAGATGATTGATGAAGGGAATAAAAGTTGACAATACTGAATGATGGTGATTGTGATGAGAAAGATGATCAGTGATCGTAAATAAATTGATAGTAAAAATAATCTAGACAAAAATATGCTGTAATAAAATTAGAATTTTGTTCAAAATTTTAGTAATTTAAACATATTTAGATCAATTATAAATGCTATAATATTAACAAAAATAAATACACTTAATAACTTAATATCTGAATTATTCATATTAAGACTTTCATTGGCAAATGAGGTTTCAAAAGTTTTTGTTTTGGAGTAAGCATAAAAAAGCGTATTTAAACTATTTTTTTTTTTAAAAAAAAAATTCATACGTAAACTATTGGAAACGTGAGTTTCAATTTATAACTCAATTCTAATTTTTACTTCTAAAACTTTAATTTATGTTTAAAGACATTGTATAAATTATTAATTCTTTATCTATTATAATGTTTGAGAAGATGGTGGTCGGGCTAACAATGCAATAAGCTCAAAGATTCTAAAATATAGCAAAAGTTTTAAGTCATAAAGATTCTTATGATTTTTCCTGAAGTTTTAATAGCCATCCTTTTAGCATTTCTATATCAATACTCAAGCTTTTTATTATTCCACGAACCTTTATAGATATTTTCATGTATTCAATAATAGTTTAATAATTGAATTAAGTTAAATTTAAGATATAAATTTAATTGATTTAACCTTTAGGTTTTCATAACTGATTTTGTTAAAATTTTATCATTGCAAGTTTAAAATTAAAAAATATCTGATTTTATTAAGATTAGACGTCTGAATCTTGATATGTATGATTAAAATTAATACACATATTTGTATTTACTATTGATGTTGTCTCTAGATTTAAACTATTAATGCTTAAGATTATTTGCTTTCACAATCTGATTATGCATAATTTATTTATTTGTAAACATAGTAAATATTCAATTCAAATGAAAAATAAACAAGTTAAATGAGAGGCTAATAGAGCAGCAAAAATGAGGCAAGTCGGCACAAAATGGCAATAATAGATAGAAAAACTCATAATTGCCCATCACAATAGTAAAAATCTCTTTGGTCCAAATACTTCCTACGTTTAAAAAAGAATGACTTTGTTTTTGCTTTTACACGAAGTTTAAGAAAATAAAAAAAATTTCGATCTTGTAATCTTAAATTAAAGTTGTGTCAAATGTACCAAAATGCACTTTAGTCCTGTAGTCTTAAACATCCCACGTGAAAAATTAAAATTAAAGTTTTGTTAAAAAAAAAATAAGTTTTTTTTTGAAACTGACGAAAAAAATATGTCCTTTTTTAAACGAAGGAAGTAATCGGTAAAAATTCAACTAAAAAGGACTTTTTTTCTGCCACTTGGGAATCAATCAACCAACAGCACACAGAAAAACATAGTTCACCAGCTCACCACACAACAGCTACAAGCTAGTTGATGCTATTATTTCAATGATGTTATGTTGTTGCATAAATTCTGACAGAAAACAGACAACAATACAAGAAGTTGCACAACACAAAATGCAAGCCAGTTTCACTTAATTTATGATGATAAGTTTTTTTTTTCCTTAAATTTTACATCTCGTTAAATTAAGACATTTTAAGTTGAAACTTAGGTGGATGCATGGGTTAGGTGGAGGACGTGTTTTTTGTTTTTGTGTTCTCATTATCTGTCTTACATGTGTTAGTTGTATCATATTTACATATTGCCATGTGCTATTCATTATTAGTCGTCCTTTGTGTTCCCTTTCCTTTTTGTCATATCTAGTTCTTTCTGCTTATGGGTTTTAAGATGAGGGCTCCCAGGAAACAACCTCTCTACTTCAATGAGGTAGTGGTAAGGTCTGCATACATTCTACCCTCCCCAGACCCCACTCGTGGGATTTCACTGGGTATGTTGTTGTTGTTTGTAAGTTGAAACAAAAAGAGTAACATATATTTAGCATCAGGCCGACCATATGAGTAGTAGTAGCAGCAACGATGTCAAATTCTAATTTACTACTACTATTGTGTTTCAAAATTATAATAGTTTTGATAAATATAATTCTTAATTTGACTGTCTTGAATTCAATTTTCTACTAATACATAAAAATTCATAGGACAAACAATATAACAAGTCCTAAAATTAAGTTTCTTCAAACTCCTTTCTTTGCAAGCAAATTGATGTGAATTGTGTATATAATAAATATAAGCTATATTTAAGAACATATAATCAACAAGCCGTCTTAGCTCAGTGGTAGAGCGCGTGGCTTTTAACCACGTGGTCGTGGGTTCGATCCCCACAGACGGCGTATTTTTCTTAAGTTTATTTAACTTCTTATATCACCCAATTCCTGATAAAAAATAGAAATATTCAAAGCACACTAAACTTATAAATTTACACATAGTTATTTATTTATATAAAAGAAGTACCGTGAGCTATTTTATAATTCAAATTAAAAGTTAGTTTAAGTATCTAGGGGCAATTTAGTGGACAAATAATCTTTCATTAATGGTTGATTTGGCAATTCAGAACTATTATAAGCCACACGACAATATCTTTATTGTTATTCCAAGACTCTATAGTAGATGAAGAAATACAACATGCATATGAGCTTTAAAATTGAACAGTTTTGTACTAACAGTCTGAGACTGCAAAGTTTCAATACAATTTGTATTTACAACAACCAAATTGTGAAAAATACATGAGAGGCTTGAGTCACTTCACCAGAATCTACCTGCCTCAGTAGAGTATGAAGCAGCTTGTCTTTAAGAGAGTGCTCGTAAAAAGTTTAATCTCTGCAGAATCCATTTTTTAGGAATGGTAAATATGATCATCTCCTATCGTAAAACCATACTCTATCAGTCAGTATCAATCAAGCACATCAATAACGGAAGAAAGGGCTGAAGTCCACTCTTGCACGCCTCTCTGGGGATCCTTTTTCCTCAGAGATTCCAGCTTATCAACAGCCTCCTTTGGAACACCGCATTTAAGAAGAACAGTTCCAAGTGATTTGAATGTGGAATCATCAGGTTGGATGGCGGAAAAAAGCATTTCCTTGTATGTCGCCAAAGCTTCTTTATACCTCCCATCAGTTGCACACAATCCAAGCACATTGTTGTAACTTAACAAGTCAGTCAGAAGTCCCAGTTCTTTCATTTCCCGGGCATTTTGAATGGCTTCCTTAAACATTCCATTTCTCCTGTACATGCACAGCATCATTGCATAAGAAAATTCATTTGCATTTCCCTTTTTCTTCAGGTACTCAAAAATCTCTTCTGCTTCTCTAACCATAGAGCGCTCGCTGTACAAGTCAATCATGCAATTTGACGAATATACATCAGCCCCTGCCTCGAACGACTGTAGCATTTTATACGTTTCTTGTGCTTCTCTCAAATACCCAATCTTGGTGTATAGCTTGATTAAGGAAGTGTATATAACAGCATTTGCCTCTAAACCGGAGTTTCTCATTTCAACCAAGTATTTTGTAGCGTCTTTAACACTTCCTATGTCGGCAAAGGCATTGATCAGTACACCATAAACAACAACATCAGGCTTGATGTCAAATGCAATCATTTCATCGAATAAGCTTACTGCCATTTCCAACTGACCTACTTTAACAAAACTAGATATCACAGCACAATAAGGGATACAATCATCAACTAATCCCGCCTCCTGCATTTTCCTCGCATAAGATGCTGCTTTCAGTGGCAGATCTGCACTAGCTAGCATTTGGATGAGTGAACTATAACTGCATCTATCAGGAGATAAGTCATGCTTCTCTATGCTATCAAACAAGTAGCAAGCCTCGTTGTATTTCTTGCTAATTCCATATGCTTTGATCATTACATTAAACTCAAGAACAGTAAGCCTTTTTCCCTCTATACAACAATTAAAAGCTCTCTCAGCTTCCGAAATATGGCCACGTTCACCGAAGGCGTCAATGTTGGCAGAATAGCATTCGGAAGACATTTTTCCTGCAAGATGGAACCTCTGGAACCAGGACCATGACTTTTCCACCATCCCAGCTTCAAGATACATCCTAGTCAAAGCTGACTGAGTGAATTCGTCAATCTGTAGATCTTTCTTATCCATCTCCAAAATGAGCTTCTCTGCTTCACTGACCATATTCCTTATAGAAAATGCATACAAAAGAGTGCGATAGGTCACTGCATCTGGCTCTAGAGAAGCATCTTTCATAAGTTTAAAGTAGGTGGCAGCCATTTTTATGTTATCGTGCTTGGCATGAAGGGAAATAAGAATATTGTATGTTCTTGTATCAGGATGGCACTGAAGCTCCTCCATCTTCCTCATCAAGGAAGCAACTTCTTCCATTCGGCCATTATTGCCACACATGTGAATCATTGTATTGAAAGTAACTGTTGTCGGAAGTATCTCTTCCTTCAACATCTGGTGAAAAGTCTTATATGCTTCTTCCACTTGTCCTGCCTTCCCATAAGTGTCTATTAAATTGTTATAGGTATGTGAGCTCAAACTAACACTTGAAACAGAAGAACCATTGATACTAATACCACTTCTCGGTCCACCATTTACACGTTCCTCCACTTGACATTTGCATAGAGACCACTTTTTCAAAAACTCTTCCGCTTTCTTAAACTCCCCTGCCATTTTATACATCTGAACAACAACTCCCATTGTCACCTCATCTGGTACCATACCTCGTTCATTCATCAACTTCAACCATTCCATTGCCTGCTCCCTACGCCCACCCTTGCTGTACACATCAATCAGAGTCCCATAAGTTGAATTTATAGGCTCGATTCTCTTTTCTTTCATTTCTCCCCACAACTTCTCAATCTCACCCCACCTCTGTGATTTCCCGAGAATCCTAAGTACAATATTGTAATGTATAACATTCAATTCATGGCATCCCCTTTTCTTAAACCACTCAAAAATCTCCATTGCTCGTTGCCACTCCACTTGCTCCTTCAATATAATAGTCCTTTCTTTTTTAGTTAAACTCTTTTCCCATGGCTTTAATGCCTCATCCAAATTACTAACCTTCTCCAAAGCTTCCAATATAACAGGAATGCATCCTCCATATCTGGCCCATTTTTTCGAACACTTTGTCTGCACTTTCTCCATTGTATTCCCCGAGCTCAATTGACCAACTTTTTTCTTACTTTCAGTTCTATCAACTGGTTTCCTAAGAACACCATTCTGGATCTTCAAAACACCATTTTTGGTCTCCTTCACGTCGTTGCACCATTTTGTCGAACGGTTGGTCTGCACTACGTTTGCCGAGCTTGATTTACCATCAATTTTCTCTTCACTCTCACTTTTGTCAACTGGGGTCTCCTTCACCTCATTGCAACATTTTGTCGAACACTTGGTCTGCACCCCATTACCCAACCTCAATTGACCATCAACTTCCTCCTCACTCTCAGTTCTCAAGAAAACATTTTGGGTCTTTAAAGCACCATTTTTCCAAACTCTGTTATGCGAGATTTTCCCAATTTGATAATCCAACTTCTTTTTCACATCATTACCATACCCAACACCAGTCCTGAATTTGACCCCAAGATTCTTGCTTTTCTCAATTCTTCCATTTGGGTCATGCAATTTGTTCTGCTCCTTGTATTTCTTGGTGGGTGGGATTGAAATTCCAATACTGGGAGTGGGTTTAGTTGAGTTTAGTATGTGGAAACAATTGCTGGTGTCAACATACTGAAACTTCATATACATTTTCTCAATCTATCAGTTGATTGAATGTAAATTTTGAGTAGAAGTTAAGATGTGAAGTAAGGAAAGCATTAGGAGTTGCAGAAGAAAATGTTGGAAAGGAGGAAAATGTAAAGAAGACGAATGACTAAGGAAGGAAAATTTTAGTGGGGAATTGTGCCTATTTTTTTGGTTAAAGATTAATAACTTTATTATTTCGTTTATCTCAACTCGTCACACTAGTATTTTGAAATAAAATCGAAAGATATATTTTTTAAGAGTTTAAATTATATGCATTGTTGGTGTGCAAAAATATTAAACGTAATTTGAATCTTAATTATATTATAATTCAAATTCTTTTCTAATTTTTAGAATTTTTTTCTTTTCTTAATTTGAATCCAAATTATATTCTCTCTCTTTGTCGTAAGTATTATATGACACTTGTAAAATGACGATGTTACGATTCTTGTCTTGTCTTTTTATTTTTATTCCTTTCGTTTTTCTTAAATCATTCTGTTCATCTTTCATTTTGTTTTAAAAAAAAAACTTAATTAGACATTCATATTTATAATAATAATAATTCTAATAAAATATGTAATAAGAAAGAAGATTTGAAAGAGATGGAAGATGTAGGGAGTTGTTTAAGAGATTTTTTATTTTTTATGAAAAATACAACAAGAGAAAAATGAAACGAACACTAATATCTATTACCTTTATCATTAATTATAGTTACTTTCTCTAATACGCTATAAGTTATCTTTGAGATCTCACTTTGAATGTTTGGTCTCACTTTGAATGTAAGAGACCAAACATTTTGCTAGACATCTCGATCTGAAAGCCCATTCACCTTAAATACTTGAGTAGATCTTCTAAAATGAAAGGAGAGCTTAGGGTAGTTTAGTCACCTTCAGGTGATAATGAAGTCCAGTATGACATTCTGATGCAGTTCAAATTTTATAAGTTAATTAAAAATATTTTTTAACTTAATTACACGTTTCATAAATTGTTGTTCAACATTTTTAATCAAAATGTTTTGATTATAACCTTTTTTCCCCTTCATTTTCTCTGTGATAGATCTTCTCCATTTTTTAAGTAGAAAACTTTAGTCAAATGGATGATGCTGTGTTATCTATAACAATAAAATAACCATCTCACAAAAATCGATTTTTTTT
>DF358047.1:101177-111558 GCA_000787875.1 Solanum virginianum
TTAGGAAGGACTTATGCAGTCCTATCTGTAGGGGGTGATTTGGTTGAATTGAGAAAAAATAAGGATATTTATGACATTACATTGTTTTTGCATGATGGGGACACTATAGATATCTATGTGTGTGAGGATTCTGTTATAGAAGATATGGGTCCCTCTGAAGAGCAAATAAGTCAATGTGTAAGTCAATTTGGTGAGTCTTTTAATGTACTTGGAGATTCTACTAGGGAATCTGGTGGTTCTTTGACTGTCCAAGAAAAAAAATCAAGATCTAGGGTTAGGTTCTTCTTCTACTTCTATAGATTGGACTGATTCGAAGTTGAACCTTCAATTCGACAAGAAAATCAATCTTCTGTCGCACAAGAAAACCAACCTTATGATCCACAAAAAAATCAAACTTCAGTTCTAGAAGAAGTTGAGTCTTTTGAAAATCAAGATTCTGACCATTTTATTGACTATGACAGTGGTGTACATGAGGAGCTGAGGATTGTGAAGGAGGATGTGAGAAAGTTTAATAGAAAAAATAGGAGGAATAAGAAGAATTAAAAAAACAAAGGGTTTTTTTTTTGGGTGAAATGGGGCTGCATGAAGGGCATGAAGATATTGACGAGGGAAAGAAGAATTTGAAGGGTAATATAACAGAGGATAGTTTTCAAAGTGATGATGAGCTAGTACCAGTTTCTGATGATGAACTTGAAGGGGGGAGTTTAAGGAGAAGAAAAAAAAAGTAACAGGGTGATATATAATTGTACTTGTGATACTGTTATATGGCAGTGTGGTTTGGTGTTTGAGAGTGTAAAAGAATTTAGAGAGGCACTTACAAAATATGCTATAAAGAAGGGGGTTGAGTTAGACAAGTATGTGAATAAGAGTAACAGGGTAAGAGTGAAGTGTAAAGATGGTTGTCCTTGGCTGCTGTATGCTAGCAAAAAAGGAAGGACTGAGAACTTTACTATCTAGACATACAACCCTAGGCACAAATGTACCAGAACTAGCAGTAATTTTTTGTGTAATTCAAAATTTTTAGCAAAGCATCTGAAAGATAGAGTCATCTCTCAACCTACAATCAAAGGATGCGAAATTCAAAAGTGGGTGAGGAAAGAATTGAAGGTTTATGTAGGCAAGGCAGTGTGTTTAAAGACAAAGAAAATAATTTTACAAGAAGTTATGAGGGATCATCTTGTAGAATTTAACAGAATCTTAGATTACAGGGATGTGTTACTCCAAACAAATCCTGGTAGTACTTGTATTGTGAAGCTTTCAGATTCTGAGAATGGGATGAAACAGTTCCACTCCTTCTATATTTACTTTGATGCTATGAAGAAGGGTTTCCAGCAGGGATGCAGAAAATGCATAGGGTTGGATGGATGTTTTTTTAAAAGGAATATGTAAAGGTCAATTGTTAGTGGTTGTTGCTAAGGATGGAAACAATCAAATATTTCCAATAGCATGGGCAGTGGTTGGTACTGAAAACAAACATACTTGGACATGGTCCATGACTATTTTACAAGATGATCTTAATCTAGGAAATGACTACCATATTACTATCATTAGTGACATGCAAAAGGTAAGTCAACTTTTTATTACTTTTGTCTTTACTTTAAGTTAATTGTTCTGTTATTCTTTCTTATTTTGAAACTGCAGGGACTAGTAGCTGTTGCTGATCAAGTTTTTCCAGAATATGAGCACAGAATGTGTGCTAGACACATATTAGCTAACTGGTCACAAAACTGGAGAGGCATAGAGAGAAGAAAGATATTTTGGGATTGTGCTAGATCCACTTTTAAGGCACAATTGAGGCAGAATCTAGATAGACTAGCCAAGCTTGGAAAAGGAATTGTTGAAGACCTCATCAAATACAACAAAAAGAGATAGTGTAAAGCATACTTCAACACTTTCTCCAAATGTGATAGCGTAGACAACAACATGGCAGAAAGTTTCAATGCTTGGATCTTGGGACTTAGAAACAAGACTATTGTTTGTATGTTGGAAGAAATTAGAATTAAGGTGATGACTAGGGTGAGTAAGTCAAAAGCATTTACGGATTCTTAGACAAATGATATATCTCCAATGGCAATGTTGGTATTCAATACCAATGTATCAAAATCAATATTATGCAACATTGAATGGAATGATGATGAAGTATTTGAAGTATTAGAAGGGGCATACAAGCAT
Organism: Solanum virginianum; assembly: GCA_000787875.1. Taxonomy (NCBI): domain Eukaryota; kingdom Viridiplantae; phylum Streptophyta; class Magnoliopsida; order Solanales; family Solanaceae; genus Solanum; species Solanum virginianum. Next base: position 103,350 of record DF358047.1, read on the forward strand.
ACAATGAACTTGGGTCAAAAGAAATGTAGTTGCAGGTCTTGGGAATTAAAAGGCATTCCATGTGGACATGTTATAACAACAATGAATCATTTGAACATGGATGCATCACAGGAAATTTCAAGATGGTACAAAAAGAAGACATATGTGAAAGATTATTCTTACTTTATTCAACCTGTTCCAAACATGAAAATGTGGCCAGAAAGTACAAATCCAATTGTTGAACCACCTGAGGTAAGAAAAATATCAGGAAGAATACCAAAGAACAGAAGAAAAGAAATAAGTGAAGTGAGAAAATCTAGGAAGTTACCAAGACTTGGGGTAGCAATGACATATTCAATCTGCAAAGGAGCAAATCATAATAAGAGAAGTTGTCCAAAAAATCCTAAAGCCAAATCTACACTAATAGCAACACAAGAGGTATAATCCTATTAACTTACAGTTTATCAACTTAGTCTCTTATTAAATTAGTCACTTGTTTTATTGTTTGTATACTTACAATAGTCCTCCATGGAAAAAAGAAGAAGTCTAGGTACTGATAAAAGAGCAAGTACCAACAATACTTGCAAAAGAAGAGGTGTAGGAAGTGGTTATAGGAAGAAGCCAAGAGTAATAGGGCAAGGTGTTTTTGTTTCTGAAACTGGATATACTTGTATTAAAGTGTTTCATATACATTATTATTATATTTTATACTTGTATCATTGTTGTATTGTATAATGTGAGTTAAAAAATTATGAAGTTGGTATTATTTCAGCAAGGATTGGCCAGCAGTAGAAGGGTGGCTAATACAGCTGTATAGAGTTCAACATAGGTGACAGGTGATATTGGTTATCAACCTACCAAGGGACTGAAGTGGAAAGGTAAACAAGCTATTACACAAAGACAACTTCAAGTCCATACCATATCAATAGTTGCTAGAATTTTGATGAGGGAAAAAGCTAAGGGAAAATCTCCTTTAAAGAGTACTTAGTACTGCTGGATGTTTATTTTGCTACTGCTGAATGGTTTATTTTGGTACTGTTGGTTGTTTAACAGAACAGAACAACTGTTGGATGTTTATTTTTGTACTGTTGATTGTTTAACCAAACACAATTTAGTCATTATTTTTGAGTTTTGCTAGTGAGGGTTTAAGTATATTGTAGTTGGTTGTTTAAGTATTGTGATGGTAGAAACATGAACCACATATGAATTTTAAGTGTGGTGTAGTCGATTTAGTTCATTGGTGACTCTATTTATGTTAATGTTATGTTTGCCTTCCTAGAAATTGACTTTTTTTTACTTTTCTATCTATATTGAATTGGAAGATTATGTTGGGTAAAGTATACATTATATATATATATATATATATATATATATATATATATAAATTCGAAATCGCTTGTTTCGCCTTCCTTGGGCCATAAAATCATCCCAGGCCCCCACCAACGCCGCCGGGCCACCTGGGCTGCTTGCCGGGGTCATCCTCGATCCACCCGTATGATTTTTTGGGAATCATTGCCCGAAACCCCAGGCAGCGCAAGAATCCATGGGGTAAAACCTACAGAAAATGGCTGAAATTGTCTGTTTCTCCTTTCTTGGGCCACAAAATCCTCCCAAGCCCCCGCCAACGCTGCCGGGCCACCTGGGCCGCTTGCCGAGATCGTTGCCGACCCACCAGTATGATTTTTTGAGAACCATTACCTGGCAGGCAGCGCCAGAATCCGTGGGCTAACACCCACGAAAAATGACCAAAATCGCCTGTTTCATATTCCTTGGGCCATAAAATACTCCCAGGCCCCTGGCAAAGCCGCCGGGCCACCTGGACCCTTTGCCGGGCTTGTTGCCGACCCAACCGTATGATTTTTCGAGAATCTTTGCCCTGAACCCCAGGCAGCCCCAGAATCCGTGGGCTAACACCCATGAAAAATGGTCGAAATTGCCTGTTTCACCTTTCTTAGGCCATAAAATCCTCCCAAGCCCCCGCCAACGCCGTCGGGCCACCTGGGTCATTTGTCATGCTCATTGCCAACCCATCTATATGATTTTTTAGGAATATCTGCTCAGAACCCCAGCCAGTGCCAGAATTCGTGGGCTTACACCCACGAAAAATGGCCGAAATCGTGTGCTTCGCCTTTCTTGGGCCATAAAATCTTTTCAGGCCCCCGCTAATACTACCGAGCCACCTAGGCCGCTAGTTGGGCTCATTGCCGACCCACCCGTATGATTTTTCGAGAATCTCTGCTCGAAACCCCAGGCAACACCAGAATCCGTGGGCTAACACCCACGAAAAATGGCCCAAATCGCCTATTTCACCTTCCTTGGCCCATAAAATAATACAAGGCCCCCGCCAAAGCCGCCGGGCCACCTAGGCCAATTGCAGAGCTCATCCATGACCCACCCATATAATATTTTGAGAATCTTTGCCCAGAACCCCAGGCAACAACAGAAAACATGGACTAACACCCACGGAAAATGGGCGAAATCGCCTGTTTCGCCTTCCTTAGGCCATAAAATCCTACACAGGCCCCTGCCAAAGCCGCCGGGCCACCTGAGCCACTTCCCGGGCTCGTCCCCGACACACCCGCATGAATTCTCAGGAATATTTGCCTGGAACACCAGGCAACACCAGAATCCATGGGCTAACACACACAAAAAATGGCCAAAATCGCCTGTTTCGCCTTTCTTAGGCCATAAAATCCTACAAGGCCCACGCCAATACCGCCGGGCCACATGGGCTGCTTCCCGGGATCGTCCCTGACCCACCCCTATGATTTTTCAAGAATCTTTGCCCGAAACCCCAAGCAACACCAGAATCCGTCGGCTAACACCCACGAAAAATGGCCGAAATCGCCTGTTTCGCCTTCCTTCGGCCATAAAATCCTACACGGCCCCCGCCAACACCGCCAGGCCACCAGGGCCACTTACCGAGAACGTCCCCAACCCACCCATATGATATTTCAGGAATCTTTGCCCAGAACCCCAGGCAGCACCAGAATCCGTGGGCTAACACCCACAGAAAATGGCCGAAATCGCCTGTTTTGCCTTCCTTGGGCCATAAAATCTTACACGGGCCCTGCCAACGCCGCCGGGCCACCTAGGCCGCTTGCCAGGCTCGTCCCCGACCCACCCGTATGATTTTTTGGGAATCTTTGCCCGGAACCCCAGGCAGCACCAGAATTCGTGGGCTAACACCCACAAAAAATGGTCAAAATCGCCTATTTCGCCTTCCTTGGGCCATAAAATCTTACACGGGCCCCGACAATGCCGCCGGGCCACCTGGGCCGCTTGTCGGGCTCGTCCCCGACCCACCCATATGATTTTTCAGGAATCTTTTCCCGGAACCCCAGGCAGCACCAGAATTCGTGGGCTAACACCCACGAAAAATGGCCGAAATTGCCTGTTTCGCCTTCCTTGGGCCATAAAATCCTACACGGGCCCCACCAACGCCGTCGGGCCACCTAGGCCGCTTACCGAGCTCATCCCCGACCTACCAGTATGATTTTTCAGGAATCGTTGCCCGGAACCCCAGGCAGCACTAAAATCTGTGGGCTAACACCCACGGAAAATGGTCGAAATCGCCTGTTTCGCCTTCCTTGGGCCATAAAATCCTACACGGGCCCCGCCAACGCCGCCGGGCCACCTGGGCCGCTTACCGGGCTCGTCCCTGACCCACCCGTATGATTTTTTGGGAATCTTTGCTCGGAACCCCAGGCAGCACCAGAATCCGTGGGCTAACACCCACGGAAAATGGCCGAAATCGCCTGTTTCGCCTTCCTCAGGCCATAAAATCCTACACAGGCCCCGCCAACACCGCCGGGCCACCTAGGCCGCTTCCCAGGCTCGTCCACTGACCCACCCGTATAAACTTTCGAGAATCATTCCCCGGAACCCCAGGCAGCACCAGAATCCGTGGGCTAACACCCACAGAAAATGGCCAAAATCACCTATTTCGCCTTCCTTAGGCCATAAAATCCTACACGAGCCCCGCCAAAGCCGCCGGGCCACCTAGGCCACTTCCCGGGCTCATCCACAACCCACACATATGATTTTTTGGGAATCTTTGCCCGAAACCCCAGGCAGCACCAGAATCCGTGGGCGAACACCCAAAGAAAATGGCCGAAATCGCCTATTTCGCCTTCCTTGGGCCATAAAATACTACACGGGCCCTGCCAACACCGTCGGGCCACCTAAGCCGCTTCCCGGGCTCATCCACGACCCACCCGTACGATTTTTCGGGAATATTTGCCCGAAACCCCAGGCAGCACCAGAATCCGTGGGATAACACCCACGAAAAATGGCCGAAATCGCCTATTTCGCCATCCTTGGGCCATAAAACCCTACACGAGCCCCGCCAACACCGCCGGGCAACCTGGGCCACTTACCGGGCTCGTCCACGACCCACCCATATGATCGTTTGAGAATCTTTGCCCGGAACCCCAGACAGCACCAGAATCCGTGGGCTAACACCCACGAAAAATGGCCGAAATCGCCTATTTCGCCTTCCTTGGGCCATAAAATCCTACACGGGCCCCACCAACGCCGCCGGGCCACCTGGGCCGCTTGCAGAGCTCGTCCACGACCCACCCATAAGATATTTTAGCAAACTTTGCACGGAACCACAGGCAACACCAGAATCCGTGGGCTAACACCCACAGAAAATGGTGAAAATCGCCTGTTTCACCTTCCTTGGGCCGTAAAAACCGACACGGGCCACGCCAATGCCGCCGGGCCACTTCCCGAGCTCGTCCACGACCCACCCATAAGATTTTTCAGCAATCTTTGCCCGGAACCACAGGCAACACCAGAATCCGTGGGCTAACACCCACGAAAAATGGCCAAAATCGCCTGTTTCGCCTTCCATGGGACATAAAATCCTACACGGGCCCCGACAACGCTGCCAGGCCACCTGGGCCGCTTCCCGAGCTCATCCACGACACACCCATATGATTTTTCAAGAACCTTTGCCCGAAACCCCAGGCAGCACCAGAATCCGTGGGCTAAAACCCATGGAAAATGGCCAAAATCGCCTGTTTCGCCTTCCTTAGGCCATAAAATCCTACACAGGCACCGCCAACGCCGCCGGGCTACCTGGACCAATAGCCGGGCTCGTCCACGACCCACCCGTATGATTTTTCAGGAATCTTTGCTCGAAACCCCAGGCAGCCCCAGAATCTGTGGGCTATCACCCACGGAAAATGGCCGAAATTGCCTATTTCGTCTTCCTTGGACCGCTTCTTGGGCTCGTACTCGACCCACCCATATGATATTTCGAGAATCTTTGCCCGAAACCCTAGGCAGCACCAGAATCCGTGGGCTAACACCCACGAAAAATGGTCGAAATCGCCTGTTTTGCCTTCCTTGGGCCATAAAATCCTACACGGGCCCCGCCAAAAATGGCCGAAATCACCTGGGCCGCCTTCCTCGGGCCACTCGTCCACGACCCACCCGTATGATTTTTCAAGAATCTTTGCCCGAAACCCCAGGCAGCACCAGAATCCGTGGGCTAACACACACGGAAAATGGCCGAAATCGCCTATTGCGCCTTCCATGGGCCATAAAATCCTACACGGGCCCCGCCAACACCACAGAGCCACCTGGCCAGCTTCCCGAGCTCGTCCACGACCCACCCGTATGATCTTTCAAGAATCTTTGCCCGGAAACCCAGGAAGCACTAGAAACCGTGGGCTAACACCCACGAAAAATGGACTGAAATTGCCTATATCGCCTTCCTTGGGCCATAAAATCCTACACGGGCCCCGCCAACACCGCCGAGCCACCTGGCCAACTTCCCAGGCTCATCCACGACCCACCTGTATGATTTTTAAGGAATCTTTTGAAATGGCCGAAACCGCCTAGGTCACCATCCTTGGGCCATAAAATCCTACACGGGCCCCACCAAAGCCAACGAGCCACTGGGCCACTTACCAGGATCGTCCCCGACCCACGCGTATGATATCTAGGGAATCTGTGCCCGGAACACCAGGCAGCACCAGAATCCGTGGGCTAACACCCACGAAAAATGGCCGAAATCGCCTATTTCGCCTTCCTTGGGCCATAAAATCCTACACGGGCCCCACCAACGCCGCCGAGCCACCTGGGCCGCTTGTCGAGCACGTCCACGACCCACCCGTATGACTTTTTGGGAATCTTTTCCCGAAACCCCAGGCAGCACCAGAATCCGTGGGCTAACACCCACAAAAAATGGCCGAAATCGCCTATTTCGCCTTCCTTGGGCCATAAAATCATACACGGGCCCCGCCAACGACGCCGGGCCACCTAAGACGCTTCCCGGGACCGGCCAAGACCCACCCATATGATTTTTAGAGAATCTTTGCTCGGAACCCCAGGCAGCACCAGAATCCGTGGGCTAACACCCACGGAAAATGGCCAAAATCGCCTGTTTCGCCTTCCTTGGGCCATAAAATCCTACACGGGCCTCGCCAACACCGCCGGGCCACCTGGGCCGCTTCCCAGGCTCGTCCCCAACCCACCCATATAATTTTTGGGGAATCTTTGCCCGGAACCCCAAGCAGAAACAGAATCCGTCGCCTAACTTGACCCACAAAATCCTACACGGGCCCCGAAAACACCACTGACGCCATCCTGGGCCGCTTCACAAAATCCTACACGACCCACCCGTCAACACCTTTCGGGAATATTTGCCCGGAACCCCAGGCAGCACCAGAAACCGTGGGCTAACACCCACAAAAAATGGCCGAAATCGCCTGTTTCGCCTTCCTTGCCTGTTTCGCCTTCCTTGGGCCATAAAATCCTACACGAGCCCCGACAACGCCACCGGGCCACCTGGACCACTTCCCGGGCTAGTCCACAACACACCCATATGACATTTCGGGAAGCTTTGCCCGAAACCCCAGGCAGCACCAGAATCCGTGGGCTAACACCCACGAAAAATGGCCGAAATCGCCTATTTCGCCTTCCTTGGGCCATAAAATCCTACATAGGCCATGCCAACACCACCAGAATCCGTGGGCTAACACCCACGGAAAATGGCCGAAATCGCCTATTTTGCCTTCCTTGGGCGCCTTCCTTGGGCCATAAAATCCTACACAGGCCCCGCCAACACCACCGAGCCACCTGGCCCACTTCTCAGGCTCATCCACGACCCACCCGTATGATACTTCGAGAATCTTAGCCCGGAACCCCAGGCAGCACCAGAATCCATGGGCTAACACCCACGAAAAATGGCCAAAATCGCCTGTTTCGCATTCCTTGGGCCATAAAATCCTACACAGGCCACGCCAACACCGCCAGGCCACCTGGGCCGCTTCCTCGGACTCATCCACGACCAACACGTATGATTTTTTGGGAATATTTTCCCGAAAACCCAGGCACCACCAGAATCCGTGGGCTAACACCCACGGAAAATGGCCGAAATCGCATGTTTCGCCTTCCTTGGGCCATAAAATCCTACACGGGCCCCACCAACGCCACCGGGCCACCAAGACCACTTCCAGGGCTCCTCCAAGACCCACCCGTATGATTTTTCAGGAATCTTTACCCAAAACCCCAGGCAACACCAGAATCCGTGGGCTAACAACCACGAAAAATGACCAAAATTGCCTATTTCGCCTTCCTTGGGCAATAAAAACCTACACGGGCCCCGCCAACGCCACCAGGCCACCAGGGCCGCTTCCCGGCCTCGTCCCCGACCCACCCATATGATTTTTCAGGAATCATTGCCCGAAACCCCAGGCAACACCAGAATCTGTGGGCTAACACCCACGGAAAATGGCCGAAATCGCCTATTTCACCTTCCTTGGGCCATAAAATCCAACACGGGACCCGCCAACCGCCGGGCCACCTGGGCCGCTTCCCGGGCTCATCCACGACCCACCCATATGATTTTTCAAGAATCTTTGCCCGGAACCCCAGGCAGCACCAGAATCCGTGGGCTAACACCCACAGAAAATGGCCGAACCCATCCGTATGAATTTTTGAGAATCTTTGCCCGGAACCCCAGGCAGCACCAGAATCCGTGGGCTAACACCCACAGAAAATGGCCGAAATCGCCTGTTTCGCCTTCCTTGGGCCATAAAATCCTACACGGGCCCCGCCAACACCACCGGGCCACCTGGGCCTCTTTCCGGGCTCATCCCTGACCCATCCGTATGAATTTTTGAGAATCTTTGCCCGGAACCCCAGGAAGCACCAGAATCCGTGGGATAACACCCACGAAAAATAGCCGAAATCGCCTATTTCGACAATCCTACAC
>DF358046.1:2655-16028 GCA_000787875.1 Solanum virginianum
TAGTATTGAAGGTGTACTACTTGTGCAAGAAAAGATGTCCATAAGCTCATATTCACCAACCTCTACAAAAATTCCAATTAAAATTTTAAAATTCTTCAAAAGCACACTCAAGTGTCAAACACCCTGAAAATGACACTAGCGACCTCAACAGATTGTCATGGTACCAAAACACAAATGTACGAGTTCTAACAAAATCAATCTGTCAATCTCAACCTTGATGAACATGTCATCCATAAATTCCTCGATGTCAATTTGAGATCGAAGGGGAAGCATTTATAGTTACTCCAAATGATGAAGACCCAAGAAATATAAATGAGGCTCTTACATGTCCTGTTAAAGAAAATGGTTAAAAGCATTGGAGGAAGAGATGGAGACCGTGAAATCTAACCAAGTACGAAAATTGGTTGATCTATCTAAAGGCCAAAAAGCTATTGAAAATAAATGGATTTTCAAAATCAAGCGTAAGGCAAATAGTAGTATCAAAAGATTCAAAGCTCGCCTGTAGTTAAGGGGTACACACAACAAAAAAAAATTGAATATGAAAAAACTTTTTCACCTGTGGTACGCTTTACTTTAATAAGACTAATTTTATCTATAGTGGCTATGTTGAATTTTGAATTACACCAAATGGATGTGAAAGCTGTTTTTGTCAATGGAGAACTAGAAGAAGAAATCTATATGGAACAACCTATAGATTTTGTGAAAAATCGCAAAGCAAATAAAGTATGTCAACTTCAAAGGTCGATTTATGACCTTAAATAATCTTCTAGACAATGGTACTTGTGATTTCATGATGTGATCATATCATATGGATATGTTATGTGTATTAAAAGATTTAAAGATAAATTTGCCATCTTATCATTGTATGTAGATAACATACGAATAGTTGCAAATGATATTAATCTTGTAAAAGAAACAAAAGAGTGGTTATCGTCTACTTTTGAAATGAAAGATATGAGTGAAGTAATATATACTCTTGGAGTTAAGATGTCAAGAAATCATCAAGAACAATTCCTTTCACAAGAACCTTACATTAAGAAAGTGAACACTTTAATATGCAAGATTGCAAACCCATAAACACTCCAGTTTCTAAAAGCGAAGCCTTGAATCGATTGATGTGCCCTAAGACTCAACATGAGAAGGAACAAATGAGAAAAGTTCCTTATGCCAATGCAGCTGAAAAACTTATATATGCTATGATGTGTATTAGGCAGGATATTTATTATGTTGTTGGGTTAGTTAACAGATATCAATCGAGATCGTAACATTGGAAAGCAGCTAAAAAGATATTGAGGTATCTTAAAGGCACAATCAACTGTTCCTTATGTTACCAAGGAAATGATATGCAACTCAAAGACTACATATATGTTGATTGTGGAGGAGATTTAGATGAGAGAAAATCCACCTCTGGATATACATTCTTGCTTAACAATGATGTCATATCATGGAGTAGCAAAAACTAGTTATGAGTAGTCTTATCCAATATGGAAGCTGAATTTGAGATGCTACCATCTGTTTTGCAAGAAGCGATTGGGTTTAAACATTTTTGGCTCACTTGGGAGTTTATAACAATATTATTGAGCCTGTCACAATCAATTATGATAGTCAGACTACAATAGCCTATATAAAAGATCCAAAGTATCATGGAAAGATGAAACATATTGACATAAAGTATAATTTTGTAAATGACATGGTAGAACCAAAGGAAGTGAGAATGAAATACATATCTATGCATCAAATGATAGCAAATTCTTTAACAAAATTCATAACATGTGATGCTTATGAAAGACATGCAAAGTCATTGAGTTTACATAGATGCTAATATATTTGCATTTTTAGTTTTTCCCAAACATGTTCATGTAAATTCATATTATTGAAGTTAATGTCGATTTAATGCCTAGTTTTCTATTCATGTTGGTTCATATATATATACATAAATTTGTGAGGTTAAAAAGTATGTAAAATAGACAAAAAAAAATTGGCCTATTAACACAGGAAGCACCTCTATTGTCTGAGAGATAAAGTAGAGATGAGACAATTATAAAATAATTATTGTCAAAAGTCACGATAAAAGAGAGTTGGAAGTTTATAATAAGAATGTCATTTGGTAGATTTTTGTTTGATCATATGTGATTCAAATGAATGAGTCCACTTCTAATGCTAGATGTGAGTTCTGAAGAATGAAATGATGAGTAGATCTGTGAACTCAAAGTTAGACATGAGTTGTCTAAACTATTATCTACATAGTATTTAATTGATAATAGACATATGCTCCATGAGAAAAGAGTCAATACTGTGATACATGTTTCATACCATGTATCCATATAGTGACCTATTAGGGCAATATAAGTTTAGTCTCTACTTGATATCGTGTGAAGCCCTGAAAATTATAAGTATTTTCACATTGCACCTTTATGACTTTAATCAGTTTCTTGAGATTCAATTTGGTATTTGCTATCTTAGTATGTAACCAAGAGATCATGCTTGATTCGATCTGGTAGGATATTTCTAGAAAACATATGAATTTGAGATTAAGAGATTCATGAGATGAGGAAGATCATTAAGTATTATCACATTACTTGTGTTCATTGACCGGTCCTTTATATTTGTCTTTAAGACAAGAACATAATGACGAACTCAAATTTAAGAAAAAGAGATGATGAGAAATATAAATGTGATAAATGATCTAGGGTAATGCATACTGAAATCTACTCTAAGTTTCATTGAACAAGATGCTATATATTCCTAATAGATGTATAGCAACGAAACTCTCGAAATATGCACTGGTCACACGATCTAGTCATCAAGTATGAAAGTTATAGAATAGGGATGAGAATTGACCTACTATGACTGAGTGGGAAATGAATTGAATTATATTAAATTTGGGTCACCCATGTGGGGCAACTAAATTAATTTAAATAATAAATAAATATACATTTATTATGTATTAAATTTATATTTAATATTAAAAGAGAAGTGACACAACTATTCAGAATGTTTATGAATAGATGCATCATTTTATAATTATAAAAGGATTCCTCCTTCAAAACAAAAGAGGTACGTAAAAGAAAAAAGATTTTCTACTTCCTTCTCTTCTTCTTCTCTCTCAATTCCTGAAAAGTTCCTGTGAAGATTTCTTCCGCAAATAGCGAACAAACTTCTGTAATAGGTACACGATTATAGACTGTTAATATTCTGTGTAGTTCGTGATTAACAGATTTGTGAGTGCACCGTTTAGACTAGTGAAATGAATCAATGATCCTGCAAACTTATTATTTGATGATATTCTTCATCGCTCAAGGAAGAAAAAATTATGACATGTCTCGCAGAATTCTAACTTAACTTCTTTTTCATTGAGGAACAACAACTCAATTATAAACTCTTGCAATCTTGGAATTAAACCCTTAATCCCTTCCCCCTTGCTGTGACAACTCAATTACTCAATCCACCAAGTAACAACTCTATTGCGCACTAAACCAATCAATTCTGATCAATTTAAACTTTAAAAACTCGACATAGTTAACTCTAACTATGTTTCAAAAGAAAGACTGAAATATTCATCTAATTCCTTTTTAACACAGGACTAGATTTACAAATATTGAGCAAAGAAATATTAACTAAAAAATAGTGTAAGACGATGATGATTTCATCATGTGACATTGCTATTCTTTAGTGAATATTTCTTGAGTGAATATCTTTTTTTTTGTAATGGTTAAAATCAGAATGACAAAAAGCTCGTTGTGTCATTATGGATTGGAAATTATATAAGATAACCACCACCTGTTAGAGCAATGTTATTGGCTGCAAGTGTACCATACTGCCACAATAAACATACCAACAAAAATAGTTATTGCATGTACTTTTTATGGCTGTCATTTTTCAATTAACATCATTTCATTCTATAATGATACCTGATCTCTTTTTGACAAATCATCAAAATTATAATCTTCATATCATAAATTATATTTTTCACAGCAAATGAAATTTTTTTGTTGAGATTTGGTGAGAGTGTGGAGTTTTCTTTATTGAAAGGTAAAATAAATATCTATAATTACTCTTTTTTATATATATATTCTAAAATTATGCTGCTAAAACTTTTAAGAATATCATCATGTGTTATTGTTAAAAAAAAATTGTGCATTTTAAATTTGACACATGATTGCGACATCAATTTTGAAAGATACAGCCTATTCTAAGATATAAGTTCTAGATATGAAATTGCTTCTTTATTAAGTTATTCACATCGCCCCACAAAAAAATCTATAGAAACAATGAGAAAAGAAAGCATAGTTAATTGTAAATAGGGATGACAATGGGATGGGGCGGAGCAATGAGGGTATGGGTGGGTTTTGAGCTATACGGGGCGAGACGGATTTAGAGCTATGCGGGTGCGGGGTGCGTGTGGGAGGAGTTGAAGTAGCTATTTTTAAAACTAATGTGCCCGGGTCTATGCGAAATGATTGAAAATGAAAAAAGTCATCATGCGAGGTGGGGCGAAACAGAACAATTTAAAAAATTTGCAGATTGAGCTCAACTTACTCCGCACCTGCCCCATTGTCATCCGTAACTGTGAAGTCAGCTTACAAGTTTGAAAACTCAACAAGAAATTATTTCTTAGGCACTAAGAAATATAATGAAATTTTGTTTAATTAATTAAAGGTTATTTTATGGAGTTGGTGAATTTGATAATTTATATTGAACTGATTTTATGAAAAGGCGGTGTTGATGTTACGATAAATAACAAGGTTTTTAAAACAGAGTACGGATTTTTATTTTCAAATTTTTGTCATTATATTTTAATTTCTTTTATTCTAAAAATGTGTTCCTTGCTAATTTTGATTTTCGTTCTACAACAATATATCAAATTTTTGAATGATTTTTTTTAGTGACTTAGAATTTAATATTGGTTCTCAAATTCTATTGGTATAAATGGAGGTAGAGTAAAATATCATAAGCCAAGATTCTTCTATTAAAAATAAGAAAATATATGTATTAAAAAAAAATTAAAAAGATTCTTTGATAATTATTTTGATTCGCGCGATCAAATTATAGGAATAAGGCAAAACGTGATAAATCAATAGTATTTATATTAATTATATTACTATTAATTTTATATAATATGTAATTTGATATGTTAAAAATACATATACAATTTTTTTTTTTCTAATACCAACCTTAGGGAAGTATTACGTTATCAGGCTTCCTACTGATGCAGGCCGGCTAAACTTGGATAAATGGAACGCCCAGCCCATTAACACACTAGGGTCTGGAAACTTCCTTCTAGAACTTTCACAAGAAAACCCAATTTTTATACCTTTTGGGAAGAAATTCTTTTCAGTTTCTAGCATTTTCTTTGCTACTGTACAATACTATAAAACCTCTAAAGTCTTCCAAAACCCACAGAATTCACATTTGATTTGATTGAAATACCAAAGTGGAAATGGCAGCGAATGATTTAGCTTTAGACTTGGAGGAACTTCAGCATCTTCAGAGCATAGCCAAACGGCCTCGTGTGCTTTCTCTTATTTCCTCTGAGATTCGTAACCTGGAGAAGGTGTCTTTTTTTCCTTCTTTTTTGATTTTTATTAGTCATTTGCTATTTCCGTTTCCACCATTTTTGCTCGTCTGTATATCTGTTTTATTCAAGTTATTTTTTCCCTCTATTTATTGTAGGTGGAACTAAGGTATTACTGAACTTCGCTAAAATGGAGTATTTATTTACTAGTTCTCATGATTCGGTTCATTTAGAACTAACTATTGTGTAGAAAACGAAGCAGACTTAGTTCTTTGGAGATTTTTTTTTTTATTATAGACCCTTGGATCAAGGAAAAACAAATCAAAGCAATCCAGAAAAAGAAGTAACGGATACAAAAGCATAACAAAGCATGTTAAAAAATAAGGAGTTGTTTGGCATGAGGCATAAGTTATAATAATCTCGGGGGATAATATGTAGAATTATTTTATCTCATGTTTGGTTGGAGGTACAAGGTAATTTTTAGATTATTTATCCTATTATTTTTGCCTTCGTGATGGAATAAGTTAGTGTGTATATATATATAATGGGATAATTTATTTTATCCCAGATTAATTATCCTGGGATAAACGACCCCTAATTTCATCATAATAATACAATAATCAAAGTAAAAGGAATGTCAAGACAATAACATAAATTTGAGGACAAGAAGCTATCGACAACTAATGTGGAAGGATTAGCTAACAACACTCTACTACCTGCTAAAAAAAAGTTTCTTAATATGTGTTAAGGTAATGTTAAGTTTCTAAGTGTCAGCTGTTGGCTCCTTCAATAAAATGATTTGTGTTATCTAGGATGGGGTTTGGGGAGGTATGATAGCCTAGACGCTTTTGAAGTACTCTTAAAGCTCTATCAAAGAATCTGTGTATGCTTCTTTTTGTTAGATTTAATTTCTGTCTTTTCTAGATGAACTAGTGATTGTAGAATGGGTTCTTGTCACACAAAAGAGGGAAGCTGCTGTAAATGCATCAGGTGGCTATTTTAGAAGTTAATGGTTCTAGTCCAATATCTGGAAATGAATGCAAAGTGAGGGTTTTGGGGGGTGTGGGGTGGGCGCACAATCCATCCGGCATATCATCCGGTTGGGTATAACTTGTTTGTTGAGTTGATTGATTGAGCCCAAAATGACTCATAAAACATTCGGGCAAAACAGGTCTAACTAGTGTAACCAGCTGAGTGAAAATGTAATCAAACTCAAACGTTTGGACTTTTTAGTTTTCCTCACTGAATTTACTTTCGAATTTCTGATGACATGGTGATGCTTAGAAGTGTGATTTGTTTTTATTAGGATTGTTTTTTTTTTTTTGATACCCGTGGTGTCCGGTGCCCGCTTTGCGGACCCGACTATTATTCCACGGGGGCCCCTGACGCACGACCGGGTAACACATCAGTGGCCCTGGGGATTCGATCCTGTGACCTTGTGGCGTTTTTGCCCAAGGTTTAACCATTGGACCAACCCCTCAGGGTTTATTATTAGGATTGTTAATAGTATGTTCTATCAGATATGTTAAATTTAAGCTTTGACTTAACATTCTCTTTGAGCTGCATATATCCACTCTATTTAGAGAAAGATAACTTAGAAGCTTATTGTTAATGAACACTAGGTGAAACGTTCATGTTGTAGTCCAACAACAACAACAACAAAGAATTTGAAGCCTCTCTACTTGTAGGAGGTAGTGGTAAGGTCTGCGTACATTTTACCTTCCCAGACCCCACTTGTGGGATTACACTAGGTATGTTATTGTTTCTTGAGATCCTTACTCCCTTGGAACATAAATTCCTCTTCATCTTAGACATTTCGTGGAGTATTTTCAATCAAAACATTTCACCTCACCTTTAATAATGTTGAAATGCCAAACCCATTGCTAAGCATGATGGCTCTGGTTGAGTAAAACTTCTCTGGAAATTATGGGAGGTAACAAGATGCACAGCTCCAAAATACTATTTGAGGAGATACTGATTGATCAT
This sequence comes from Solanum virginianum, assembly GCA_000787875.1. Taxonomy (NCBI): domain Eukaryota; kingdom Viridiplantae; phylum Streptophyta; class Magnoliopsida; order Solanales; family Solanaceae; genus Solanum; species Solanum virginianum. Next base: position 10,157 of record DF358046.1, read on the forward strand.
TGTTTTCATTTTCTGATTCTTTACAAAGTTATATTCCTTCAACAAATGGATGAGGAATACATGAATAAGATTAGAAAATTGTACTGCTAGAAGTCTACCTGCATGATATCCAAGTTTCTGTTGTTTCTTATCATATGAGATATTAACATCATCATTAATGGGCGATAGCATTTCACTTGACCTGAAACATCCTTCTTGAATCAGGAATTGCACACAAGAGTTCCATATGTAGTTTGTTTAGTTGCCATTATGATGTTTGTTATACAGAAAAGATCTCTATAATCTTTTTCCAGAGCAAGGTTATTCTGCGAACAGGTTTGATAATTGTACAAAATTATTCCAAGTCCTTAACATCTTTGCTGTTCTGCAGCTGTCAAAAGTTGGTGCTTCTGTGTCATCTTCACAAATACCAGCTCCAGTTTCAACTGCAGTAAAGGTGATCCATAACCCATCAATGAACTATGTCTCTGTGTCATCCTTCAGTTGGGATCAAGACAATGACAAAGTGAAGGTACGATATGTTCAGCCAGAGCATTAAGATTGAACCCCGCAGTGTCCATTTAAATGTGTAAGATTCTTGTTTACAAACTATGGTTTCCAAAGCAGAGATGAAAAAGGTGGATATTTAGCCCTCCAACCTTGTAACAGAATTCATCCATCTGGTTCTCAATATATCTTTGCTGAACCATAAAGCAGCACCATTGCAAAGGGTTTTACTTTAATTATAAAATTCATCAGTTCTCTACCAAGTCTGGATCTTTGTACTCTTGCAATGCCTTCATTGTTGTTACTCTTTGTCTCTTGTTTGCTGGCTTATTTTTCTCTTGTGCAGATTTATCTATCATTAGAAGGAGTAGATCAGGAGAAAATGGAGACAGATTTCAAGCCTGTGTCTTTTGATGCCAAGTTTCATGATGTACAGGGAAAGAACTATCGCTTCTCCTTGCCAAAATTGAACAAAGAGATTGTACCTGAGAAATGTAAGGTGCTTGTGAAACCTACTAGAGTTGTCATCACCTTGGCCAAAGCCTCCAAAGGGAATTGGTTGGATTTGCATTACAAAGAGGACAAGGTTATTACCTGTTTTATTGATTCATTTTTCTCTTTTTAGCTATGGTGTTTGTTTAATAAACATGTTATGGTGGTTGTCCTGCAGTTCAAGCCAAATTTGGACAAAGAAAAGGACCCCATGGCAGGAATTATGGATTTGATGAAGGTATCAGCTGGTTTGCAGCATCTGTTGTTGTGGAATTCGCACTTCTTTGTGATCCCTTTTTCATTTTCAATGCATATGTGATGAGTGATGTTTCATTTGCAGAACATGTATGAGGATGGTGATGAGGAAATGAAGAAGACTATTGCAAAAGCCTGGACTGATGCAAGATCTGGTAAGGCATCTGATCCATTGAAACGCTACACCTGAAGGCTGAAATGGGTCTCCTTACAGAGTTTTGGGGCTTATTCTGGGTGGTGAACAGTTGCTGTCTGTATACTGTTATCATTTCAGTAGTCTGTAGTTCTGGACAAGTCATGTAGAATTTTTATAGCATGTTACGTGGATGGTTCTTTGAGCTTTTGATTAGATGACCATTGAAGTTGGTATGTATGCAGCTGGTGTCAAGTTAATTGTCTTTAAACTGGAGTAGATAGTTAAGCTTCAATGCTGAATGAGATGCCAAATATGATGTATTTGTCTCTACTTTTTCAATTTTGCTATTTCATCTATAAACCTTCGAATTTGATATATTTGATGTTCCTAGCCATCGTGCTGAACAAAATAATTCTTAGTAATCTAGCAGGATAACTGAACTTTGTCCTGGATACACACCCGAAATCATATTCGTGTTCTAGTTTATTTGTTTTACTTTATTTGTTCACCTTGACTCTTTTCTTTTGCTGTCGACTACAGCAACACATAGAATCAGTCATAGACCAAAAACTACAGAAAGCATTCACTAACCGTCTTTGGGAAATACTACTACAATATGCAAATGGCTCTATGTCGGTATAGCAGGTCTTAGGAATTTCCAGAGAGCTAACAGTTGAAGAATGACATCCTCCATGTTCAAGGGTACCAGTGATAAGGGAAAGAACAGAGGAAATTTTCCACAAAAACGAAGGGAGGAAGCTATACATTGTTCAGTTATATCGCAGATTGGGACATGTTTTCAAATATCTTAAAGAGTCTGAAAGTTGACACCTAAATCAACAGGGGGCTGCTCCTAAACTTGCAAAACGGCGAATAAGTAGCAAAATAACATTAGCCCCCAACACTAGTTTGGGATTGAGACGCAATTAATAGATTGATTTGGCGAATAAGTAACAAAATAACATTAGCCCCCAACGCTAGTTTGGGATTGAGACGCAATTAATAGATTGATTTAGCTACATTTGTACATTGCTAATAAATTCAACTAAATTAGCAACTTGACCCAAAAAACATAAGAGAGTTGCTTGTTAGGCACGTTATGCCCTTCAACTGTAATGTTGTGGGTTTGAGTCCCAAAAGGAACAAACAATGGCGCGAGATCATTCACCAAAGAGGCAGCATTAGAAGCCGGGTCCACAGACGGATTCGGGTTAGGATTCAAACGGGCACGTATATTGTTGTCTTGATCATCCTGGTCGTAATCTGGATCAAGGTTGTGATCAATGGCATTACGACCCTTTTCAAGGCAAGGCTTACAGGCAGTTTTTGTGGTAACCCAACCTAACAGTACTCGGATATTGCTAAGCTGCCCCATTGCGTTTTCTTTATCCAATGGAAATTTGGAAGTGGAATTGTGAATTCAGGAATGGTGGAGATCGAAGAATTGGCCAGTTGATTATTTTGAAAAATTTGTCCCAACTGTTTGAAAAACAAAATGATATTTGTGTTCCTTAATAAACAATTTGACAATATGCTAGACACAGCTTTGGCTCTATCATTGTATCAGGCAAGCTCAGAGTAAATCCTATTAGTATTTGTGAAAGTTCTTGTTAGTCCTATTTCATACGATAAACAAGTGACAATTTGATTCGGGTTTCACTTATTCATATGAATTCCTCCTACTTTCCTTGGATTTTAAGTATATCGGGTGATGTTCATGTACATATTTCACTCTTGTTGGTGATGCGAATATAGTAGATCAGTTCTATCGTTCTTGTTTGCTTTCCATTCATTCGCCATGATCCAAATTGGGCGAGTTGGGTCAAATTTGAGTGGGTGGTCAAGATAATAAACGAATCAAGAGCCAACTCAATCCGAATTTGCTTGGATCAAAATGGGTTGAGTAATGAGTTACACAGCGGGTCAAGACCTAACTTGACCCAACTTTTACTAAGTTTTACTTATTTTATTTGGTTAAATTATATTTTTCTTCATTCAGGTTATATAAAACATATCAAATTTTTAAAAAAGTGTTTGAAAATTATTTTGACAAGATCTCTTCCGAGTCAATTCGGATTGCATATCAATTCAATTTTAAATGGGTTGAGTTGAGATGGGTTGAGCTAATAAATGGGGTGGGGGGGTTAGCCCCGCTGGGTTTAATTTTTGAGAAATTTCTATAAATAGCCTAGACTTGAAACTTAAAATGGTTAAATAGTTATATTTTACATAATTACACGGTATAATCTCGGGTGTGTGACCTAGAGGGAAGGAAAGAGGCGAGCGAGATCGAGAGAGGGGGGAGAGAGGCAAATTATGTATGTATATTTGTCAAATTGTATGTGTATATCTGTCAAATAAGGGAAAAGAGATAAATTTCCCGCCGAAGTCGCAAAAAGTCATTTACACACCTTAACTATCTAAGTGGCCTATTATACACATATACTTCTCAAAAGTGAAACTATTACACACTTAGAAGTGTAACACCACTCTCACAAGCAAGTGGTGTATTGCACTTGCTGCCACGTGAGTGTCATGTTAGCACCACATCAACGCCACGTCAGGAGTTATAATTTTTATATCATTTTTTTCTTTTCTTTAATCATTAGTTTTTCTTTTATTAACTATATTTTACACTAATAATCCCCAATTAATTATTAAAAATATGTAATAATTACATCTTCTTCATTAAAATTGCAAAGAACTTTCAGTCATGGCCACCAAGGTCGAAATTCAGAGCAAAACTTTGCAGCAAAAAACAAAACTTGTACCATTTTTCAAACCATGAATCTGGTTCAACTAAGCAAATTTGCTCTGATTTTTCAGTTGCAAATATTTTTCAGATCTGGATATATATTTTTTTTATTTTTTCTATATTCTTCTTGAAGATTCCATAAAAGATAAGGATAATAGGGAAATAATTTTTTTCCCCTTTTCAATCGATCTCTCATCCTATTCACACAACAAAGCCCACCATTAATGCCCGATGGCTAAGAAATTCTGAAAATTTTACCATGCTTATGAGATAAAGAAACTCTTTGTTAACAAACAAAATTCAAAACTTACAAAGCTTCGGTTAAGAATTACACTTGATACTATTTTGATTCTTCTTGCTGAGAAATTTAAGGGAAAAAATTATATTTTTTATGTAACTTATTTCTGGGTTGTTCTTGTTAATGTGAAGAAGATGACAATGGTGGGGTATGAAGAACATGAGATGTGGGTAGGGGAGGGGGTATAAGGGGTATTTTAATTTTTCTTTTTTACTTTAAAACTGATTCTGATGCGCCTACTTTTATTTTTTATTTTTTTATTTTTTTAAATTTTGCCACGTCAGTTTTAAGGTGTGTAATAGTTTCACTTTTGAAAAGTATAGGTATGTAATAGGTCACTTAGATAGTTAAGGTGTGTAAATGACTTTTCGGGACAACTTCGAGGGGTAATTTATGCCTTTTCCCGTTAAATAATTCTATATGTGTAACTAATATACATATGTACTTGTATATCTAGCAAACGAGATTGAGACAGGGAGGAGAGAGGTGAGCGAGATCAAAAGAGGGAGCAGAGAGGCGAGAGAGGGCAAAAAGTGGAGAGAGGCAAATTGTATATGTATATCTATCGAATTGACTATGTATATCTATCAAAATAATTGTATATATGCAACTGGTATGCATATGTAATTGTATATCTAGTAAGAAAATGCAGAGAGAGAGAGAGAGAGAGAGAGAGAGAGAGAGAGAGAGAGAGAAGAAGAGAGGAGAGAGAAATAACAACAAAACCCTAACTATAGCAACCAAATCCTAACTATAGCTATAAATTGTAATATTTTTAAACTATAGTTGTATAGTGTAAATACAAATCATATATTTATCTAATTATGTTATTTTTTCTTAATTTTGTCACCCCTAGATATAACAGTTGATATGTTATTGTTGGACGTGGGTGAGTTTGAGGTGACCTTAGTATGGATTGGTTATATTCCAATAATGTGGTTTGGGAGTTTCTTGATATATTTCCTACTAATTTGCTTAACATTCCACCTTAGTTGGAGATTTATTTTGGTATGGATTTAGTATCGGGTGTTCAATTCATTTTTATTTTGCAAATAGGATGACACCTATCGAGTTGAAGGAATTGACAAAAACAATTGCAAGATCTATTGAGCAAAAGGTTCATTAGATTGATTGTCTCACCAGGAGATTAATTTTATTTTGTTTGTGAAAAGGAAGGATGACATCATACATATGTGCATTAATTAAATATATTTAATATCATGTCTCGAGTCTATACCCTAACTAAGTCGACACTAGGTCCTAAGAGAACTCTTGGCCTAACTAACTACTAAGCAAAAGTCTAAACATACACACAGAAATTTCATATAAAATGAGCATTTAATTCATTTAAGAACAACTTATGCATAGTCTGGAAATAAAGCAAATGTAGATAATAATTTTTTAAGAAAATATCTAAAAATCGGCAGATTGAACTGATTCACTATCCTAT
>DF358046.1:16087-42591 GCA_000787875.1 Solanum virginianum
GCAGATTGAACTGATTCACTATCCTATCTATGAAACCTTTACTAACAAAAAATAGGTGTCCGGACAAGACCCACAACTATCTACAGAATGAATTAATAGTCTACAAATACTGAAAAACATAATAAATGAGATCTTAGGAAAGCAAGGAGATCTCACCTAAGGTTGATGATGTTGATCTCAAAAAAGAGCCTACGACATCAATACATAGAACGTATGGTATATAAAATAGATAAATGATAAATAAGCTAACTAAAAGCAATAACATAATAACTGAATAGTAGGTAACTGAGAAGTAAAGAATGCATGAGTATCAAAACAATGAAAACTTCACAAATAATCATGTACAATGATGTAAATTAAAAATAATATACTTTACTTTCTTGGGGAGTTTCTTTAAATAGACAACTATCATTATGAGCGTCGTAGTGATATAACATCTAGCACACATTGTCAGAGCAATTCAATACCTTGCCAGAGTAAAGAAAAATAAAACTAAATTTATGGATCTATTTATAAGTCCTTATAAGGGTACCAATGACACAATCCTATCCTACATTGGTAGCACAATTTTTAAGTTTGGGTGTATATTGTAACAACCCAACCTGCTAGTGATATTATTCGCTTTGGGCCAAAGCCCTCACGGCTTTAAAGCATGTCACTAGTAGGTAAGACCTATTTATTTATATACACAACATCCCTCCTGTGTTTTGTTGATGTAGGACTTCTCATCTTAACATGGATTGTTACATACACCTTCTCTATGGACTCAACGTCCTCACTGAGATTTGTCCCACCACATGGGATTCACCTAGACTCAGCACTGAGGTTTGCTCCACCTCATTAGGATTTGCTTAAACTTAGTTAAACTCTAGCCCACATTGACAAAGCTGACATAGGAGTGCCTCTGATAACATCTGTAACAGCCCAAACCGCTAGTGATAGCTTTAGGCCTAGGTTCTCACGGCTTTAAACGTGTCATTGGTAGGTAAGACCTACTTAGTTATATACCTAGCATCTCTTCTATATTTTGCAGATGTAGGACTTCTCATCTTAAGATGAGTTGTTACATATACTTCATGAAATGGATTAATGATTAAGACATGGTAATTATATGGCTACGTGAATTGAAAAGCTAGTGTGAAATTTGAATATGAAAAATTCTCTAAGTATTTTGAATCATTATTGATAAATGTTGGGCCATATGGCATTGCATCGTGAATCTCATTTCTTATCTACTTAATTTTTATACATACGCTTATCTGTATTGGATTGTGGAAAGTGATAAGAGAAAGATGTTGGTGTTTAGGGCCGAGGTCTTTACCGGTCTGTGTTATTTGCTGAGGTCTCTTCTGACAGTCGAGGAATATTTACACTTAGGGCAGAGGTCTTTACAGACTAGTGTTATTAGTCGAGGTCTCTTTCGGCAGTCGAGGGCTTTTTTGGCGGATACATAGTCTATGATATCAGACCCTCATAGGTTCTGATTTAAGGTGATCAATGGATGGATATCATAGGATAGATATGCATCACAATTACTTAACATTATATTGAATCACCTAGCACTTCATTCACTTGTTTTGATGATGAGTACCTTTTTTGAGCTATTTGTTGATGGATAAACTCTTGCTAGTTGTTACCTTTTGGCTAAGACTTATTGAAGCTGTCATGCTACTTGGAATAAATAAATACATATTGTGCATGCTAGCTTTCCTGCGTGCAGGATTGTAGTTATGGAGCTCAGGGATGATAAGAGTACATGTGTTCTTCATTGCTTTACTTAGGGCTTAGAATTCATTTTCTGGGTACTATGTTGTTAGGTACGTACCCTTTTGTCTACACTTGTATAGGCATTAAGTATGATACCTCCTGATCTCTTTATTTCCTATTTGGATCGAGCTTTGAGATAGTCTAAGAGTCGCTAGTCCTTTCAACAAACCCTTCATATTTATATCTACTTACTGTTTTTGGTCAATTTAAGAATCAAAGACATTGAGACTTATACAAAGTTCCTTTTGAATTCAGTTATAGTAGAGGCTTACACAAGTGACATCAGTCTTAGGTTGATTTTTAGATTATAGATATCCTTTTCTTTATTGTCTATCCTTCATAGTTAGACTATTTCATTTGTCTTATTCTATTATATTCTATTTTAGCTGACTTGACTCGGTGGGTCAAAGACGAGTGTCAAGACACTCGATTTTGAGTCATGGCAAATTGGTATCAAAGCCCAGGTTCTTTGATCTCACATCTGTGTAAGTCCAATCTTGTACAATCTTGAGCATTGATGCGGAGATGTCTGTTACTTATCCTTGAGAGTTTATGAAGACTGTTAGGAAAATTTCCTTTTACTTTTTTCAATTAAGTCATGCATGGTTCTTGTTGTGAGTGCTGATCCTCATAAAGTAAGACGCCCTTTATAAAATTTGGCTGGCCGGCAAAGGTTGCATGCTCAACTGGAACGGGAGCTGGAGGATATACGGGTTGCACTGGTGACGCTGGAGCTCACCTTAAGGCTAGTGCGATTGTGCACCCCCTAGGGCTACAAGTAGTTGTGCAATGGCCGCCTGTACTGCTTGTGTCATAACAAGGACGACTGGGGGCCAACATTGTTGTGGGTCCCTCCAGCTACGGGGGAATGGGGGCATCCAAATGGTCCTCAACATGCTCTAGGGACTCATAGCCATCTCTTTAGCGTCCCGCCATTCCTTCTTGTTAACACAGGAAATCTAACTCATTCTAAGGTAGAGCTCTTAGAGTTCGACCTCTACGAGCCATAATTGTAAAAGAATGCACCAAATGAGATTCTAGATGACCACAACATCATTGCACGAAGTGATACAATCAAGAGGAGTTTCCTAATACATCCTATAGCCTACCGAAGATAAGTCATAGACGCCTTTGCACCCATCTGTAGGATTCTACTAGATAGTAGCCCTGTACAGGTGAGACCAGCGAACTTAGGGTGTTGATATCAACTTGTTATGATCCCATTTTATAGGTCATGATGACGCCTACCTTAACCCTTGATAGGCAAGCCTAACCCTGACCCAGAACAACTAGTAACAGGCACAACAGAAAAGTTTAACAAATAGCTAACATAAAATGAAGCTGATACTAGACATATATATACACAACACTACAAAACACTATCTATCCTTAGTTGTATAGATTTTAACTATCTAACCTTTAACTAGGGGTATACAGAGAGTAGCACATCCTTGTCTACACACTGTACTAGTGGACAGACATGTATTCATATGTATGAAAAGCTTAACCCGTTAGCCATTGGAGACTTTACGCTAAGTGTCACGGTGACACCATTGGTCTTCGTATATCTAAGAAGAATTTGATGAGCTACGGGAACAATGCCAAAGACTAGCCAGCAGAAAGAATAATCAAGTTTCTAGGTCATTACAACCTAGTTGAAGCTCTGCAGACATTGGTCTGCTAATCCAGTCTATAAGAATCTATGCCTCTCAAGTAACACCGGACACAAGTATGGCTATCTACCGAACTTGACCAACATGATTCTAGAATATCACTAATCTACGCCAAGACTAAGACCCAACAATAACAACAACAAACAAGTATAAACATGGTAGGTAATGAACAAAGTAGCCATAGGTATGTTCAACATGTCAAACAATAGTTCTATCAATCCCCTATAATTAGAAGTACATCAACCAATCGGTACACAATAGAGAATCAATATATCAATCCATAAGGGTTCCTCAATAGGTCAAATGGTCTCCTCATCATCCCAGACAACCAAGTTAGAATAATGAAATAAAAAGACTAGCCATACACGCCCACAACATGCCAACAGGTAACTAGACAATCACAATATTAGCTAACATGTTCATATTCGATATGTACAGACTTTAACCCCTTTCCATGTTCCCTACTCAAGCAACATACACAGAATTTACATGTTCCGCCAGTCCAAGAGAAGAGAAGATCATATCTTACTTGTATGTCGATCACACGCATCTTTGATCACTCTGGTGCCGCTTTTCCTTTATGAACGATCTCAAAATGCTATCCAGCTGTCAAAAATAGATTCATAGCGTCAATACAGTCATTGACATTGAAATCATAAAAAATGGTTTAAATCAATCTCGGACAAAAAATGAGCCTATTTTGAAATTTTAAAACAAAGTCGATATAATAATCATCATACTTTTCTAAGCCTGTACCTCAAATTCGATCTTAATCGATGCATACAACAATATAAAGCAGCCCAATAATGGAAAATATCTTTTACATATTTAAAACAAACAACAAGCTCAATAGCATTTTTTGATCCAAACACAACTCAAACAATCAATTCTGACATTACCACAGTGTGCGCCTCAAGAAAATACACAAAATTGACCCAAATTTTGCTGAGATCCGATTCAAAATGACTAAGAAATTACATTTTGAAGTTTTTGAAAATCAATCAATGTACAACAGCAAAATAGAAAAAATTACCTCAACGTCAAAAGCAATTTTCGATGCTCCAACGACGTTTCTATTAGAAAAATACACAATTTAACCTTTGGAATCACCAATTTCGGACTTCGAATGAGAATTTTATTGCAATTTTAATTTTTCCCTCATTACTTCATGAATTTGAAAAATATATGTAGCACCACCGCAACACACATAATTTCGCGAATGCGAAAGGGCTTCGCGAATGCAGAGTACATGTGGCATAGTCAAAAGTCGCATACAAAGTCATTTTGATTAAATGTGGATCCCACTTTCTAATTCCATTCTTCTCAATTTCCACCAAGGGATTAAAACGCACCCAGAAACCTTAGGAATTGAACGAAAGGTCGTTCCAGATCAAACTTGACGTTCTGGAGCTAATCACACTATTAGAATTTCCATTTGGACATGTTTACTAAGTATGTTGACTAAAGTCAACTATTGACCTATTCTGGAGGCTGATGTACAAAACTCGGTACAAATATCATCGAAACCCTCGGCATGCTAACCGATTATGCTTATAGTCTAATTTGGCTCTTCTGAAGCTAATGAAACTGTCTAAATTCCATTTCAAGACCGTTTAGCTAGACTTTACTGCTAAACTCATTTTCAACTGTTAATAGAGCTTTAACATAGAAAGTTGCATATCTTTCAAACTAGAGACCTGGTGATCGAACTATTAGTATCAGCAAATCACAAATGATTTAGGGTTGCTATAGGAACGCTCTAACCAACCACAAATTATGCAGTTACACTAAAATGACCAAGATGATCATTATAGATTTTCAGATACCGAAAAGAATTCATTTTATTTATATATATTTTTGCTTCTCCCATATTGTTTCTAGTATATTATTATTCTGTTGTTTAGTTTCTACCTATTCATCCATTATTAGTTGTTCGGGGCTTAGATTGGCTTATCTATTGATGGGTCATAGTCGATGCCATCACGACTTGAGCAATAGAGTTGTGTTAACATGACATAAGTTAAAATTAATGGATAAAATTTAATTTACTTAAGGAATATCCTAATCATAGTTTAGATAACTAATATTTTACATATCTACTTTCTTGAAGCATTGCAATATACATATGCGGCACAACCCTTTGTACCTTTTACAAAGCTAAGGCTGGTGCTAAAGTCAATGTGTCTTTCAACTGATCTTGAAAGCTTGTTAAACCACTGAAATTTAATTGCGTTCTGGATTAATTTAGTCAATGGAAAAGCAATAGAAGAGAAGCCCTCGATAAATCTTATGCAACAATCTGCTAAACCCAAAAAACTTTCAACCCCCGTAAGAGTTGTGGATCTAGACCAACTTTTAACATCCTCAATTTTTCGAAAATCCACCCTAATGTCTTCACTGGAGACCACATGGCCAAAAAGTGCTATAAAATTCAATGAACACCAATTTTATCTAGTCTAAAGAGACCTTCATTGGAGACCACAAGATATATATGTTATACAATGATATATACATACGTTGTTGTCTTCTTTTCTTTTCTTTTGTTTGCATTTTTCGGAGTCAAATCTAAGCTTACGAAATTTTATATAGGAACCAAATAGCAAATAAACGCCAATGTTATCTAGTTTAAGGAGACATTTACTTAGCTGGGGAATCTCAGCGTATCGTTGTCAAATTATAGGTTACAATATTGAGTTTGTAGTAACAATATTAGTAATTATTATATTAAAATGAATTAATTAGTCAGTACTAAAGTCATTATACACTAAAAAATCAAATCTTTATAGAAAAAAAAACAGGTCCAACAATCAAATAACTATTCGGAGGAAGGGGTACAAGAAAATTATACACCAAAATACTAACAAGAGAATTTTCCAACATAAATGGTAAAGCTAAAGGTTTTAAATTAATGAAAAATCTAACAAAATATTTATATATTATTTATAAATATTATATAAATAATTATAAAATTTATATATATATAATTATTCGATTCGATTTGATTATTTTTATGATTTTTTCTAATAAAACTAAAATCAAATCACATAATATTGATTTTCAAAATTTGATTTGAATTACGATTAAATTTGATAACCCTAACTGTTATGTCATTTGGAAATGATGTGAATTAATAACAAAAGCTCTACATTATCAGGGGAAAAAATAAATGACCAAAGAAATGTCACATGCTTTTGCTAAAAGTATACGATTACATGGCATTTTATTGTACAAACATAATGCGATGAAAAAAAAATAAGTCTTAGTTTTGACTACCTTGGACTTCCAACCAAAACCAAAATCTTTCCAAACTTGTCTATTGGATGACAAAATCCTACATTATTTTTCCTAAATTTACCAATTTTTTTATCATAATTTTCTTTTCAAACAGTCCTAGCCTATCAGCACCCAACCTTGACATGTAGGTAGATTTCTTGTATTCATGCCACGTAAATTCCTTGTACAAACTTTCTTCTCCTTCCTCCATTAAACAAGATAAAGGTACTATTTTTTCATTCAAGGGTGGCCCACCAAAATATATCATTGACAACCTCGACTTTATACTGTTGGCCAACACTCTGTGTCTCACGCTCTTATATCTCCCATTAGTCATTACCTGCCATCACAACACACAGAAAAAAAAAACACAATTAAAATAAACTGATCAAGAAAAGAATTACTAGCGGTTGTTTGATTAAGTCTAGGAAAAGAAAAATTCTCTCCGTTCATTTTCACTTATCATATTTAAACTTAGCTCACCCGTTAAAAATATTTATAATTGACTTGGCTAGCTATTTTAACACACTATTTCTATTACTCTATTCGTCTCTCATTTTATGTGATACTCTTTAACTGAGCACGGTATTTAAGAAAATTTTTTTTCAAATTTATGGTCTAAAATAATTCTTAGATATTTGTGTGACTGAGAATTACTTCATTACGTGTAAAAGAGAATTTTAAAGGTGAATTATTTCCAATTAGAGTAAAGTAACATTCTTTTTGGGACGTACCAAAAAGGAAAATGTGCCATATAAAATGGAATAGAAGGAGTAATTTATATTGATATTGAGTCTTAGAAGTTTATAATCAACTCGGCTATTTTAACACACTATTTTTATTAATTTATATTTTTATTGAGTCTTAAAAAATAATTAAAAGTAAATAATTAATACTAAGAATAAATATGATTTAAAAAAGAATTTTTAATGACCAGTAAAAGTAAAAATCTATTTTAAAAATATTTTACAGTAAAACAAAATAGAGAAGAGTAATAATTAGTTTTTCCCTTTTAAAATTTTCGAGCTCAAAATTTAAAAATAATTCAAAAAACTAAAATTTGGGGGTTAGTCACATGTAAAATGTTACCTCAAAAAAGTCACTAGTAATTATTACCTGGAGGGAATCACCAACAAGGATGAAAAATGAGTGTTCATCAGGTGGAACTGAGATCCATGTACCATCTCTGAGGGAGATTTGCAGTCCAGTTGTATTATTAGACCTTATAACAGATATTATTTGTGGGTCTGTATGTTCACCAAAACCAATAAAATTTCCACCATCACTTAAAGCTTCAATTTCTGTGCATGGTGGATAGTGGTTTAGCCTAAAACAAGAGTCACTCTTTTCATCTCTTAGCAACCTACTCAACACATTCTTTGGCTCAATCCTCAAACCTTCTGCTATCTTTTCCAGCACAACACATGCTATATTTCTAACCGCTGTCACATATTCATTCAGAGCATACCTGTACATAGACACACAAACTCCTGAGAGTAAGTGAAAATACTATTAAGAGAAAAATCTTTATCTTAATTGAAATAATGTCAGACAAATTTTTAAATATTTCGTCGATATTAATTTTAACTAGTAAAACCAAATATTTTCTAGCCCTCAACTCAATTGTTAAGTATAAAAGTTTAAATCTCAGGAAAAGAAAATATTAGCTTTTCGAATTCATTGTCAAAATATAAAAATTTTAAGTTATATATGACATGAAAAAACTGACTTACTACTATATTCACATTATTTACTGAAAAAGTGTAGTCGGTGACAGAGATTTTGCCAACGACAATATCCGTGAATAAAAATGAAGAAAATATTGATGTACTAAGAAAAATACTTGGACACGTTCTTGATTTTGTCAATAATCGTATATTTTTCACCTCCGAATGCAGCACAACTAAATTTTTGAGATTGAAATTCTTAAATTTTGACGATAAATTACTTGAAATAAATTTATATATCTAAAAATTATTGAAAAAATATTAGTATACTTCTTTCGTTTTAAAAAAAAGTGGTAATAATTTAACTTGTTATAAAATTTAAGAAAATTAAAAAAAAACAGTTTTGTGATTCTAAAATAAATTATGTGAAACATATTAAAATATTATTTAATTTTATGACCTTAAACATGTTTTATAAAAATTTAATATTAAAATTTTACCAAAAAATATTCTTTTTTAAATGGCGAAAGTAATATAACTTAAAAACAATTAACTACCTGAAATATTTTCTTAAAATAACTAATGACCTGCAATACTAATAGTAAAATTAAGTTTTGAGCCTAACTCACGCGGTCTCAAAGGAAGGAGCATTGTCCAGTCTTATAAAGAGTTCCATCTCAGTCATTGAGACTTTTTCATTCTTCAACACTGAGTTTCAAAATTGAAAGGGTGCAAAGACATTAAAAGTGAAGAAGTATACACATTGGGAAATTTCTAGAGATTACCAGAAAAGCTGAGAATTTTGAGGAATGCTGAGTGATTTCTCCGAAATGAATCCAGCGTTTATAACAAAGAGAAGATATTCAACCCAACCGACATCACCGTTTGATCCAATTCTTTTGTTACCATAACCATAAGGGCTAGCTGCACCAACTTTGTCCTTCTCAAACTGAGGCAAGTTAAAGAACTTGACTGCATCACTTTCCAATTTTATCATTGTTTCATCAGAAACACCATGATTCACAACCTTAAAGAATCCATATTCTTGACATGCTTTTGTAATAAGGAATTTAGCTTGAGGATCTAACATGTCAATCACTGGAATAATGTTACTGTTACTATCACATGTAGACTTGCATGTCCTAAATAAATCTGAAGAATTTAGAAGAATTGATTGAGATGAAACCACCATATTTGAGATGATCAGAAATGAGAATTTTTTCTTTTTGGGTAACGCATGAGATCAAAGGCAGGAGGCGTTACAAACTATATATACAGTACAAAGGTAGGAGGCGTTACAAGCCATCTGGGGCTTAGTGACAGATGTTTTGCTGTATTTGCTACGCAGTCTATGACATCTGGACTTGAGTTTATTTATTATTATATTATTATTATTATTTGGTTTTTAAAAACGACAATAAAGAGGAGAAAAAGTTTTCTTTTTCTTTTTTTAAGATGCCGAAATTGTGAATACTGTCAAGTAAATTTTGCTAGTCTAGTAACATTGAAGACATGTAATCTCGACCAAGAATAAATCCTGTAAGGGTTGTTTGGTTGATTATTTAGATCAATATAGATATTCATTGAGGAACTTAGGATCGTCTTGCCTGTTTCAGCTATCTGTTTTAGTAGCTGAAGTAGGCAGCTGATTATATATTGAGTTGCTTGGCTTGATGGTTCAAGGTCGACATCTTAAATCTAACATTTTGAGATCGAACCTTAACAACTACAATATTGTTACATCATTTCTATTAATTATTATTTAATTATTTCTTCTTTTACTTCAACTATAAAATTATAATAACGTGGTGACTTAATTTTGCTATTAAAATATCTACCTAATTTTACTATATGATATCATTGTGTATTATTTAAAGACTATTTAAAAATATTAATAATTCAAATAATTAAAAATATATTAAAATTATTGACTTTTCAAATTTTATCTAAATAATAAAAATTAAAAAAAATTAATTATTGAACCCGTACAATGCACGATCTTCAAAAACTAGTACATTCAGATATATATAATTTGATTTCAATAACATAATAGTGTAATACGCTTAAATAATATAAGTTTAAATGGTTAGATAAGAAAAAATAACTGTAGCTTTACTGATAATGCAATGTGTAGTCGGCCACAGAAGGGAAAAAAAAAATAACTCAGGCCTAAAGTTGCATTTGCTTGGCGGTTTAAATAAGATTAGCAATAAATTAAAAGAGATTTTATGTATTATTTCGTACACCATAAAATTGAAAGGAAAAATCACCTCACATATTTATTTAAGAGTGTAAATTATAACATTTAAATTTACTATTAGTAAAGTTTTTATTACGGATTATAGTAATTCTATTTTAATTTGAATAATATTTAAATTTTATTTTTTAATGTTTATGAAATAGTAATATAACAAGTAGAAAGAGAAAAATGACAAATGATTTTTTTTTATTTTTATCAATCAAGTGCTATAATCTAGGGATTTATCGTCATATCCTCATATTTTTCTAAATTTTCACTTTTTCAAATCTTTCAAAATTACTTTTCTCTTTCATCTTCCTTCTATGGAATTTTAATTATTTTCTCTTTCCAACTTTTTCATCTTTGAACATCTTTCATCTTCTTGTTCTGTGTAATCAATGATTTGAACTCCATGAATAATAATTAAAATCTATATTTACACCTAGAAAGAGTCTTTGATTTGTTGACGATGAAATACATATTAAAGTGGAACCAACAAGTTTTCAATTTTAACACAAAATTTGGTGAAGAATGATGTCACAAGAAAAATCAAACATCAGTTCAGAAGAAAGAGAAAATGACAGAAGAAAAATTTGACTTCGTCAAGTAAAAAGGGGCAAAAGGGAAGGAGAAGATTGTAGAATCTTCAACACTTTAAATTTTTCAAGACCAATATCAAGAAAATCAATCGCTAGATAGATGACAATCTAACATCTTTAGTCTTTTTTTTTTTAATTTAAAATGTTGAATACTCTATTTTAAATTTATTACTATGATTATTTTTTGTTAAACTTTGTCCAAAATGTATTTGAAAATAATTTAAAAATTTAGTTTGACATCGTTTAAACATATAAAATTATATTGTTTATCTATTGCTAATAATTTAATGTTATAAATCTGTAATATCATAACTTTCATATAAAATTTATCTATACAAATTGCATACTTTCACTGAACATTTTTTGAATTGTTATAAATTTGTATTTCTACTTATTTTTTTTATTGTAACATCTATTATTTACTATATTTATAGAGAAAATATACCTACTGATATACACAATAAACACCCATAAATAAACATTATAACATTCATTATATACTATATTTATAGATAAAATATACCTACTGATGTACACAATAGACACCCATAAATAAACACTAAATATACCAATTATATTTGTGTTGGATATATATTGAAATTTTAGTTTGATATCGTATATATACACAATTTATGTCGATTATAATTAATTAAACAATTTAGTGTTTTCAAACTATATAACCTAACACTTTATACATAAAAAGTTTTCAATTAATATTTGTACTCCAAAAATTTTGCCATCAATATTTTTGTCAATTACATAAAAATATACTGCATATATATTTAGATTATTATAAATATGCAATCTTACTTATTTTTTCACTGTATTCATTATAAAAGTTATTATATACTATATTAATACACAAAATATATCGATTGATATCCATCATAATCATCCAAAATTAAATACTAAATATATTATACGAGATCATAATAACTAAACACCAAATTACTACAAACAATAATCACAATAAATACATATTACATGTTACAATGTCACATTAAATTTATAGTCTAAAATAACTTAACACACACACTCAGAAATTATATCAAGATGATACGAATTATATATATAATACAAAATTTATACAAACTTCAAACTAGTATAAAAGACAAAAGCAATTTATATCTTATTATATTGAATTGTAGGGTTTCAAAATTATACTAAATTCATGTCAATGCTAGTCAAGAATTTAACACATTTTTACTTCATATCAAGTTAATACAAAATTAATTCATAAAATATATTTAATACATTTATACCAATTTCATACTAGATCCACACTATATGCAACCAAAATGTATATACTTCGAAATTATATCAATTACATATCAAATTTATGTATTTGGCAATGCATAAATTAGTATACCAATGTAACACCCTTGAATATTATCAAAATACCCCTAGAAGGTAATCGTGCATATAATGTATTTTCCTAAGCTCCATGAAAAATTCGAGACCGAATTTACGATCAGCGGAAAAAATTGGGTGGGAAAGTGGCCTCGACCCGATTTTAGAGCAATCAGGTCGAAAAATATTTTTTTATAATAAAATGCGAACCAGAGAGGGTGCGCAATGGCACCGCGATGTGCCACCATCGCAGACCCATATTTTTTTTATTTTTTCGATGGGAGTTGAAATTTTGAAAATACACAGGTGCACGACAGGTCCGCGACCCCCGACCTGTTCCACTGAAGTTTAAAATTTTAAATATGTTGAGGGGCATTCTAGACTTTTCTCCACCCCTTCTAGACTTAATTCATGACCAATATAAGTCATTTTGGCCTAAAAAGGGTTTCAAAACCTATCTTAAAGTTTTGCAAAAACTAAGAAGAGACCCTGAGTGGAGAAGAGGAGAAAGAGCTAGAGTTCAAAGGATTGATGCTAGTTTCTTGAAGAATTGATTGTCAAGCTCTATACCAGGTATGTAAGGCAAAACTAAAAAGCATGAGATTGTTCTCCTATATGTCCCATAGATGATCTTAGATGAGAATTGGAAATTCTTGAGTCTACACACTTGTTTCTTGAATTATTATCTTGAATTAATTCTTGAATTAGGTTTCTACAATATCAGTGAGTTTCCTATACATAATCTTCTTGAAGTTGAGTAATTGTTTGGATATATATTCACGTCTTCATTCGCATGAACCCTAATTGAAGATCATGGTTGCTTTTATGCTTTATGTTGAAAACTAAGATTTGATAGTCATACAACGCATGTTAAACACTGACGATTTTTTGTAGCATATTTTATTGAGTTTTCATGAATATGATTTTTGAGCATGAACAGTGATTTGGGAAAGAGTTTTGATTGAATTGAGCATTGAGTCTAAATGATATTTTGAGTACATAATTAATGACAAGGTAAATATACTTTTCATAACAAATTCATTGATAGATGATGGTGATAGATGATATGAGTCTAAATGATATTTTGAGTACATATTGATGACAATGTAAATATACTTTTCATAACAAATTCATTGATAGATGATGGTGATAGATGATATGAGTCTTAAAGAAGATTGATTGGATAGATAATTGTGCATGTTTTTGTCTTGAGAGCATTATTGAGCACCGAGTTGGGTGAGGAGTATCACCCTAGAACTGCATTTGCCAGCGTAGGATAGTCATGCAACACGTTTTAGCGACTCTTGTCCCAATAGTTAGACAATTCTCAGTGGATCCAAGTGTGAGAGATAGATAGATAGATTATGTCCTTTATCGTGACAAGTTTAGGATGGACATGACAACGATGTCTATTTGTTGTGCCCCAAACTTAAAGGTGGCGTGACAGGATAGATATCGGTTAAGAGAAACTCCCAAGCAATACTAATTGAGCATGAGATTTCTAACGGAGTCATTCTTTCTTTTCAAATGTATATTCAAAAGAGCATGATTTACTTTAAACTTGCATGTTTTACTAAGTTGAGATGAGTTGAGCCTTTTGAGTTGAGTTGATGTTATTTCCATACTATTCTATCTATTTCAATTTCATTTAGCTATTTTACATACCACTGTATTCCACGTACTGATTGAATACTCGCTATGAGATTTTAGTGGGCTTATGTTCCCTAAATTCTTACCTAGTAGCTGTAAAGTGGTGTGATATTAGAGAGGTATGTGATAAAGGCACATGTTAGTACTAGACCCTAAGCTTGAACTGTGAGGAGTAGTAGAAAAGAGGGGATAGTATCATGAGAGTGATGATCTTAGTTAGAGATTTTCTCTAAAAGACTTGCCATAGGGTATGGAGATATCAGTTTGTAAAGAAAGTGATGCATGGATAGGGTACAAGAGACCCTTAGGTAAGACTAGCTCAACGAGGATAACTCAATAGATAAGAAGAGACAAGAGCGGTGTATCCATGATTATGTGAAGATATATGAAACTCTAAGTTATGACTGCTATAAGAATCTAGATAATACCTTTGAGTTCAATGTGAATTAAGTTGAGGTAGGCATTCTGTGTCATCCTGAGCAACTAGGTTGATTGGGAATTTTATGGATAGTGATAAGGAGCTTTCCACTACATTCTAAGTCTTATATAAATGGGTTTATGAGAGCATAGAAGTTGAGTGTTATTAAACAAAATAAGAGGTTAGATTGCAAGAGGAGTGAGAAGTAGTTAAGTACGCCATAAGAATAGCAAATATAGAGAGATTCCCATAGAGACAGGAAAGGAGTTAAGAGTGATATTAATGAAAAGAGTCTGAGTAACTAGTTATATATGTGTGACTATAGCATAATAGAAGAGTTTAAGATATTCTTGTGGGTAGTTATTCCTTGATCGAGTGGAAGTATATGCTTACAACCTAGTTGGGGAAATTGATTCCCAACTTTAGAGAGAGGACCTTGAGAGCTAAGGGGAAGATGACGAAGTGGTAGGCCGAAGTAAACGAGTATGATGGAGATGAGTTGTTCAAGATGAGATGTCAGTTCTTGTCATATTGATGATATATGATAGTCACGCTCCAATAAGAAAATGATCGCTATCAGTAATTAACCTAACAGAGGTTAGGGTCAAATCCACAGCGAATAAAGGGCTTTGACTATAAGATTTCACTACTAATCATTTCCTTTATTTATGACTACAATCTCTAAATGGGGGGTTTTTGTGATACAAAAATATAATAAATAAACACTAATTAAAATTCGAGAAAACACTCAATTATGGGGACAACTTGGGAATTGTGTTTCCTATGGCACGTTGACTTGATTACCCCAGATACATAACTATAATTGGTGCTTTGCATACAGGATGGTAACTTAGGTTCTTCCAACCCTCTTGTGAAGGTGAAGATCGAATTTTACCATGATGCTTGGTTGGCCACCATGGCGTGCCAACTAACCATTACCAATAGTCCCAGTTAACCTCCCCTTGGTCAGGTTTGGTTGATTAGATGGGAACACATCAATTGAATTCTATCATCTACTTCTCTTTTTTTATTCGTCACTACCTTGGTTGGGATCATGATAGTAGACGGGGTTTGGTGTTGGCCACCACAAAAAATAATAAAAATGAAGGAAAATAGATAGTACATGCAAAATCCCAATCATATAAATGCAAGAAAGCTAGGTTATATCAAGACAACTATCCATGGTTCCCACAACCCAAAGTTGTGGGTGCTTAGCTACTCATGGCTAAAACAAAACACACAAGAATGCATATAATAGACATAGTTGAGTGTTTCACCAATAACAATGAAGGAGATAGGCACCACAAGTTGCAAACCCATAAGCTTGATTGATCAACAATGAGTACAAGACAAGATTTGCAATCCCAAATGGGTTTTCCAAGAGAGAACAACAATCTATCGTAAAAATCTAAGAAAAGCTTCAAAATGTGATTGTAAACTGTCTATTGGTCGAATCTCTTTTAAGAACCTAACTTAAGCTATATATAGTGTTTACAAAATAACCCTAGAATTCACACAAAAAAGATAGCTGGCGGCTAAAAAGTCTCATAGTTATGACTCGTAGGATG
The DNA here is from genome assembly GCA_000787875.1 of Solanum virginianum. Lineage (NCBI taxonomy): Eukaryota > Viridiplantae > Streptophyta > Magnoliopsida > Solanales > Solanaceae > Solanum > Solanum virginianum. The sequence continues at coordinate 32,292 of DF358046.1, forward strand.
ATCTACGAGTCGTAGTCGGGGTCTCGTATTAGGTTCTTAGCATCTTGGACTGAACTGATACGTCCCATAGGTATGAGTTATTACTTGGGCTATGACTCATATATTTGTCTCATAGTCTTGGTTTTTAGTTTTTGGTCCAATATTTTGGCTCTCTAATTCTTGCTACGAGTCTACCTATATGAGTCGTAGTGTGTATTATGACTCATAGGCTGGGTTTATAGGGGTGACCTTTTCTGATTTTTGGTCTCTGATTCTTGCTACGATACAACCTACCACTCATAGGTTGGTTTGTATGGCCTATGCTTCAACAAAATCTGCAACTTTTCTTCAAAATCATGCCAACCTAACTTTTCTGCAAAATTAACACAAAAACATATTAAAACACTAAAAAGTTACTTTAAGAACTCACAAAATTCCTTGTTTTAGGCACCAAATGTGTTGTATTTTGACACCACATCAACACCCTCAACTTAGAATTGTTGCTTTTCCTTAAGCGACGACTCAATCTACACAGACAAGGAGAAATACATAGCAACTATATTAATGGCATATATATCAACTTCTCTGATTCAGGTACCCAACTACCATTTTCAAAATAGGATTATGGAATTATTTAGAAAATAGGAACATAATGAGATACCTAGCAATCCAACTATGATAAGCTAAGGAACATTAACTAGGTACCCAACTACCATTTTCAAAATAGGATTATGGAATTATTTAGAAAATAGGAACATAATGAGATACCTAGCAATCAAACTATGATAAGCTAAGGAACATTAACTATCCACAATTACTGGTATAGTCATATGCTACTCAAGTAGTGCAAATGCCCTCACTAGAAAGAAGTCTTTTATAATCACTCAAAGCATTTTAGAATTCAGGGACTGAGGAAGCATTCTCACTCTCACGATTGAAATTCAATATATACTGACTAACACCATAGGTTTGCCTCTATGCTCATCTTCTGGCTTGATGATAAAGCGGAGATGGATCACTTTAGGACTGTAACATCGGCTTAGGGTGCTTTGGTGAGGTATTTTGAGCAAACCGGGACTAAGGATATCCTTGAACCATGTTTTCCAATACTTTTTGCTTATATAATCCACCCTTTTTAAACCAATCCACCCTTATTCTCCTATTTTGAACTTTTCTCGAGTGCTTTCTTTCTCTTTTTCAGCTGATCCTTAATTTTCTTTCTTGATTTCCCAACTAACTACCTTATTATTCTTACTTTACCATTATATGGGCCGCCTTCAACTTAGGCTTTTAGCCTCAGGTGAGGTACACAATATCTATGCCTTAGACCAGGGCCACTAACTGCAGCCACCCTCAACTTAGGCCTTTGGCCTCAATCAAGATTCACATGTTCAAGGATAGACCAGGGCCAATATCAAGGCATTTCATCAAACAAGGTTAAGCTAGCAAGGTATCAAGAAAGACTAAGTATATGATAAGCTTAAAAGTTTGGAATAAATATATGAATGCATCAATAATCACAACCTCAAAAATTTTGAGGGTACCTAGTTTTGCATGGAACAAATATTGCTAGATACTCAGAAATGCATGAATGCATCAATACTCATAACCTCAAAAATTTTGAGGGTACCCAATTTTGCATCAAGAGTTTAAAGAAAATTTAAGAGTTATATATATGTCATAAGATAACATTACTATGCATTTACAAATTATCTATACTTCCTAAAACATGTCGGTTCAACAGAAAATTAAATATCCCAAAGGAAAAAGAAACACGAATAGAGAACAATAATCTATCGTAATAACCTAAGAAAAGCTTCAAAATGTAATTGTAAAATATCTACTGGTCGAACTCTTCTAAAAAACCTAAGAAACACGGCAAGAAAACCTTAGGATCAAAAATAGGGGAAGTTATGGACTTAAGGCTACTCAGAATTCTCCTTAATCTATAACTTCCACCACCCCACCAAAATAGGATACTTTGTCCTCATAGTAACAACACAAAAAAAGACGAACATACGAAAACATAACATAGATATATATACATTCAAAACTAATAGTTAACAAAACTAATATCCAAAACCAACATAAAAACATTATCCAACAAGAACATCCACAAAAAAACAAAATAAAAATAATATTGTCTAACAAAAGGACAGAGTATCCACAAAAACAAATAAGAGTTGGGGTCAAAAGTAGTCAAACATCATGGTGCTCATGCACCAGTCTCCGGCTAGTCTGCGGGGTCCTGAGTCTGCCTCTCCTCCTCTGCTAAAGTACCCTCTCCATGTGGCGTGTGCTGTGCTCTCTCTCTCTGAATTGTCGCCAACAAAATCGACTCCTACACCATCTCCTCAAGTATGGGCTCCTCCTCCTCAGGTCTCAGCTTCTTCGGGGTCGGTTTCGGATCAATATGCTCAAGGGGTCTCTTCCCACGGGTGTCTAGACAGTCGATGAGCCAATCAAATACCTTATTACCTACCGGTGCTACCTTTGGGGTTGGAAAAGAGGCTGCCAACAGCTGTAACAAGTCGGCCTTGAACCTGGCCAACTCCTCAGTCACTGCACTCGCGTCTGCAGGCCTAGCTCTCTCGAGTCTTTTCTGGACTCTAGCCTAGAACATATCGACCTGTGCATCAACTACTCGAACTCTATCATTAACTAAATCTCGGAAAATTCCCTCATCCTCTCCTCGGAGTCCCAAATAGTCTAATCAATCAATGGCTGAATCCATGCTGATAATTCTTGTAGCCTGCCCTTTACAACCACCCTAGGTAATAAAGCTTAAAAAGCAGCAACAGAGAAAAGAGGGTCAACCTGTGATGGGCCTTCTTTTTATATTTCCAGTATTCGAACTTATGAATCTATTTTCTTTGTGATGGGCAATCTGAAATTTTCTTGAATAATATTCACAGCTGTTGTTAGTGTTGGAGTGCTGGTGGACGGTGTAGACTCGATCTAGGCTACCGGGGTAAGCTCTGTAGTAGCCGAAGTAGTGCCCATAGGAGCTGGAGGTGAACCTGGAACCTGTGGCTCGACCGAAAATGGCTCTGGGATAGGAGGTGTGATAGCTCTCTATAGGGAGATTGGGTTTTCATCAGCCTTGATTAGGCTGGGATCCAACGTATGCAAGGCCTCTATATGAGGGTCCAAGTGAAGAAAAACCAATACACTTGCTTCCTTGCATAATCTATGAATCAGAATGGGGAATGGCAATGCTTAATGAGTGCAGACTGCTGACTCGTGTATCTGTTCTACCAAAACTCGAGCCCAATCAATTTCATACCCTGCCAAGATGCTCGCCAACAACACAGACCTCTCTAATGTGATCACATTATCCGTGAATGTGTCCGTGATGCACATCCAGATAATAGACCACCAAAACTTTGCCCTAAATGAGAGATGGGACTTCAGAATATGCTTGGCATGGTCTGCAACCCATATTGACTCAACACCTTCCTTACAAATATGGCTTGCTATTTACCTTTATAACTCCGTTTTTAGCCCAGCATCATTCTGATTAACTGCTTTCCTCATGTCTACCATCCGATGGTCATATTCTGCTGTGGAGTATGGGGCTCTGTAATTTAGTCTGAATTGCACCCTTCAAATAGTCTCTGCTGAGATGTCAACTATCTCACCCCTAACCATGACTTCACTTAACCGTGGTGCATCAATGGGCTTCATGAGCCTTAGAAGATTGCCACATACATTAGCATAATAAGAAGCATAGAATTCCTAGACTAAGTAAGGATCGTACTTCCCCAGCACTTGTGATAACTATCCTAATCTATGGCGGTCAATGTTAGCTTCTAAACCCAGCACACCTTTCAGCCCTGAGTCTTTCAACCTTGCCTCCTCGTGAAATCTCCGTACCATCCTCCATTGACTTTTAAGTTCCAGTCCCTTATCATAGATCTCTTTCATTCTAGGAACATACCATCTTATGTTTTGTGGATCAGTGGAAGTAACTGTGTAGGCAGAATTAGTTGGCCGTGGAGGAATAGTCTCTTCAGGGTAAGTCTGAGATAATTCCAAAGAACCAGTCAGAAGTGGAGTCATCATCATCTAAACCATCTTCTTCATCCTCCTCATCAGACTGGGAGGAGTTATTCACTTCCCTTGGTACTCCGGTTGATTGTGATTGTGTTGAGGGCATGTTGGCCTTAGGGTCAAGGTGCACATTCATTTCTTTAGTTGATTGCTCATCCTTGAATGTGTCATCCCTCAGTTGCTATCCGGGGGATGGGGCAACAACTTTTCGCCCTCTTGGAGACGTTGTCTCTGCAAAACCATTAAAGATAGAAGCCTGAGCACCCTAATATTTTATATCAGTATAATAACTCATAACATAATCAAGCAACTAACCATAAAATATCTTAAGTAAAGAGACTAAACCAAGATTAGTGTTGCAAAAACGAATGAGTCATAGTCTTCACTCATATCTTATTCTAGAGACACTTTTAGAATTCAGATAAGGGTCACAAGACCACCATTACGACTCATAACATGTGCTGCAAGTCATAGGTGAATCTTGCATGAAAAGGGGTAGGGCACCATGGGTAACTGTTGCCTTCTACGAAAGACCACACGACTCATAGAGAGACCTATGACTCGTAGTAGGTCCTCGTGGCAAAAAATAGAGACATTAAAGGTTACACCCATAAAATCATAGGCAATACAAAAGTAAACCATGATGAGTCATCATTACCAATCGTATCAAAACAAAGCATGAATTCCTCTTTAGCAGTTCAAAACTCTTCTAAAATTATTAGCTTCAACGCACACTTGCAACAAAATTATACCACCCTTAACCCAATAACTTTAGTCCCACACGAGGTTCATTATGATCTATAAAATAAGCAACACATGCACATGGTAATAACATTGGATATCAAATTCTCCAACCAAGGACAAGATTTAAGACTCGGACATTTACAAAGACATTAACAATTGTATATCACATTCTCCTAACTATGACAGGCACTTTTGCATGGTTATACTAATAATGACCTTGAGGCCTTCGTTTAATCATCCATGAGACAAGTAATTTTTCATAGATAAATCAAAATTAATTGTGAAAACTTACCAGATGAATGAGTGAATGAACTATGAGGAGAAAAACCAAAAGTGTTCTTTAGTGCTCAATTCTCTTGTTGGGGAATTTTAGTGGGTGAAAAAGGCAAAAATACATGTATTAGTGCAATAGAATGATAGGGGGAGTTATAAGCTGAAAGGAAACACTTCATGAAGGGACATGAAGAACCAAGAGATATCAGTCTCTTAACATTCACAACAGTTCACCCTTTGAAATTCTGCAACTTGGTCTTACGAGACCCTGACTACGAGTCATAAGATGACATATGACTCGTAGGTTCCGATCTCGTAGCTGACCCAACACTTACGAAAATTTTGATTTTATTCCTAAACACTACGAACTCCACTTACGACTTATAGGGGACCCTATGAATCGTAAGGTTGGCTCGTGGTGTGTGTACCAGCTTCTGGTACTCACTGTTTCCCTCTATGAGACATGACTATGAGTCATAACATTCACTATGACTCGTAGTCCTGCTCATATGAGTTACATTCGAACCTTATTTATCCCTTCTTTAGCACTTGGTTTGTTCCTATAATCTATTACCTAAAATGCACCAAAATGCCAATTGATACAACTGATTCATAGTCTCAACAATCACAACACACTGTTAACTCACTAATCAACAAATACAATACGATAAAATGTCTCTAAATAAAGCAATCACAAAAAAAAACTTTGGTTACCTCCCAAGAAGTGCCTTGTTTAACGTTGAGGCTCGACTCAGTCATTCATGAGTACTTAGACTTCCTCATGGGCTGCAACACTACTTCTTCTAGTTTTCCTTTGTTCATCCTGCACTGCATCTAGTTGCTCAGTAAGCTGCTCAATCCTATCACCCAGACTTTGCATCAATATAGCTTTTTGTTCCACTTTGTAATTACATTTAAGGATATCAAACTTTATCTTCCTGACGATGTCATCTTGCTCATTCACCTTGGTCAGGACTTGTTCAGTCATATGCTCAATCCAGGTCAGCTTATCAGTGATACAATGCTGGTGAGATAACCTCGTCCAATGTGCAATATTTTCGCTTTTGGTTTTACTTGGGGCTCCTATAAATGAACTAACAGATGGTATGGCTTGTTCTTGAAGGGGTTGGTAGACTTGGGCAACTGCAGATAGCTTATCCATGCTCTCAGTGATCTCATTAAATATTCGTCTTACGAACTTCCAACAGACTCCTACAAACAATGCATCAGCCTGCCCTTGTTGTTCAGAGGGTAATGCTCGGTAGAAGCTAGCTACCAACTCATCATTAGTTAGACCATGGTTCTGATTTGCTGCCAAGCACTGCTTGTATCTTTCCCAGACAGCTACCAAAGGTTCTCCTGGCAGTCTTTTGAAATTAAAAATGTTGTTTTGTAATCTCTGCCTGTTAGACTCTCTATAGAAGTTCATGAGGAAGACTCTCTGTACTTCCCCCCAGTTAGAGCAAACATTAGGTGGAAGAATTAACCACTATTCTTCAGTTTCACTCCAGAGAGTCATGGGGAAAACCTAAAGAGCCATGGCTTCCCAAGCAGGATGTCTTGTCCCAAGAACCCCCCTCAATGTTTGAGTGAAATTCTGTAGATGGACTTGGGGATCCTCGGACTCTTGCCCATAAAATAGGGCGCGCCTCTGCAAAGTTTCCAACAAGTCGTTTGCAATGTAGTACGTTTACTCATTCATAGTGCCAGCCAAGCTATACCTAAAATAAACTAACAAAAACAAACAGAAAAAGTAAAATTCAGGAGACTCTAGAAATCAACACTAGAACTAACTAATAGTGAATTCAAGTCAAAACTTAGCCGTATTCCCCAACAATGGCGCCATAATTTTTGATGATATGTGATGGTCACGCTCTAATAAGAAAGCGATTGCTATCAGTAATTAACCTAACCGAGGTTAGGGTCGAATCCACAGGGAATACAAGGCTTTGACTATAAGTCTTCACTACTAATCATTTCTAGTATTTATGACTACAATATCTAAATAGGGGGTTTTTGGGATTCAAAAACAACATAAAATAAACACTAATTAAAATGCGAGAAAACACTCAATTATGGGGACAACTTGGGAATCGTGTTTCCCACGGTTCATCGACTTGATTACCCTAGATACATAACTATAATTGGCGAGTCGCATGCAAAATGGTAACTTAGGTTCTTCTCGCCCTCTTGTGAATGTGAAGGTCGAATTTCACCATGGTGCTTGGTCAGCCACCATGGCATGCCAACTAACCATTACCAATAGTCCCAGTCAACCTTCCCTTGGTCAGGTTGGGTCGATTAGTCGGGAACACATCAATCGAATTCTATCATCTACGTCCCTTTTCCTATTCATCACTACCTTAGTCGAGATTGTGATAGTAGGCAGGGTGTGGTGTTGGCCACCACGAAACAACAATAAAAATGAAGGGAAATAGATAATACATGCAAAACCCCAATAATAGGAATGCAAGAAAACTAGGTTATATCAACTCAACTATCCATGGTTCTCAGAACCCCAAGTTGTGGGTGCTTAGCTAATCATGGCTAAAGCAAAACACATAAAAATGCATATAATAGACATAGTTGAGAGTTTCACCAATAACAATGAGGGAGATAGGCACCACAAGTTGCAAACCCACAAGCTTGATTGATCAATAATAAGTACAAGACAAGATTTGCAATCCCCAAAATGGGTTTTCCAAGAGAGAACAATAATCTATCCTAAAAACCTAAGAAAAGCTTCAAAATATGATTGTAAATTATCTATTGGTCTAACCTCTTTCAAAAACCTAACTGAAGCTATATATAGTGTTTACAAAATAATCCTAGAATTTGCACAAAATAAGATTGCTGGCAGTTGATAGGTCTCGCAGTTACGACTCATAGGATGACTTACGAATGGTAGTCGGGGTCTCGTATCAGGTTCTTGGCATCTTGAACTGAACTGTATGACCCATAGGTACGAGTCATTGCTTGGGGTATGACTCGTATGTTTATCTCATAGTCTTGATCTTCAGTTTTTGGTCCAACATTTTGGCTCTCTAATTCTTGCTACGAGTCCACCTATATGAGTTATAGTATGTATTATGACTCGTAGGCTGGGCTTGTAGGGGTGACCTTCACTTGACAAATTTTTGATTTTTGATCTCTGATTGTTGCCAAGATACAACCTACAACTCGTAGCATGAGCTATGATTCGTAGGTTAGCTCGTACGGCCTATGCTTCAGCAAAATCTGCAACTTTTCTTCAAAATCTGTAACTTTTCTTCAAAACTATGCCAACCTAACTTTTCTACAAAATTAACATAAAAACACATCAAAACACTAAAATGTCACTTTAAGAACTCATAAAATTCCTTATTTTAGACACCAAATATGCTATATTTTTATAGAACATCACATATCATACATTCTTTATTCTTTCGTTGAGGCGATACTCTCTTCACATTTGGTATGCGACTGCCACGCCTGTGGCCTAGTCCCATATACTACTTATTGATTGTTACTTGAGTTAGGAGGATGAGAAGTGATGAAGTCATTCATTAATCTTGATCTTACCCCATGAATCCAAGAGTTTCCAGTCATATGTCGAAGGAGATATGACCTGAGTTTTAGACTACGTATAGTTCTGTGAATTCAGAATGAGTCTTGATAGATGAAAGCAATTGTAATCTATGAATGTTCTCAAATAAGACTTTTCAATTGAATCGTGTTTATTATCTTTCGTCCCCAGCCCTTTGAGTAATCCAGCTTTCCAGTCTTGATAGAAGTATTAACGATAGTAAAAAAGTGATGGTTGATAAGAAAGAGAGAGAGAGAGTTCTGGATCCTGATGTCATCTTACATATGCACCAACCTTTGGCTTGTTATGCCATTGTTGATGGTAGTAGACGAGTTATGGGTGATGGGAGAGAGTGAATGTTCCTGAATTGAGATAATGAAGTTGACTTTCTATCTTCGAGTTGATATTTCTTTTAAGCCTCTACGTACTTGAATATGAAAATCCTTGATAGTATTCGTGCCTAATAATAATGTTAAGGGTAAAGTTTAAACTCTAGACATTGTGTTTGAAGTCTATCCTTGAGAGTGTGTATTCGAGCATATGAGTAATTGAGTTCTGATGATATTCGTACTTATTTTACATGGATAGGTAGTAGTGTAAGGTTCCGCCAAAGGGGGAGATGATGAGTACCCCAAGTCTAAACGAGTGATATTGATAGCAGTAGACTAAGGATGAGGGTAAATGAATAGGAGTGAGTGTATCCTTATTATGATATTAGTTTTAAACTTGTGTCATGTAGGGATAGAGATATAAAGGAGAGAGATAAAACCTTATGATGAATAGCAAATAGGTAAAAGTATGTTGGTGTGACTTTGAGTGAGAGTTCATTGAATAGTGAAGGTAGAAGTGTTAAGTAGGCTTGAAGATTCTAAGGCATAGTTAAAGTGGTTAGAGTGATAGGCTTGAATTCGTGGTTGTTGTTATGCGAATATTGATGATAGAGTAGTGAAGACTTTGTAATAAGGGTTTGAGGAAGAGTAGTAAGGTAGTGAAGAGGACTAGTGCTCTTTTAATGAAAGCCCCTGTAAGAGTTTAGAGCCAAGCATGGAGGATTAGTTTTTTAGGAATATTGTCGCGACCCAACCTATGGGCCATGACTGGCACCCGATTGGGGCACCCAAACATAATTTCTAAGCCAAACTCAGATAATAGTTACTATTCCATTTATAGAAATTTTGATAGATTTTCCTCTGTTTTACTGACTAGCCACTTGAAATCAGAAAACTCCAACAGACAGAACAGACAGATCAACATACATATCCATATATGTGTGGGCTGATAAGGTCTCCGCTGCGGTTAAACCACCCAACAAACACATCAAGCAAAAGTAGTATCCAAACTATCTAATATGTTTCCAACTTTCAGTATATGAGCATAATATACAAATAAACTGATACAACCCATACTCACAGGAGTCCACAGACATCTATACAGACATACTGACAAATGAGACAGGACAAACTGACTGACACAACCCATACTCACAGTCATCCATAGACCTCTATACAGACATACTGACAAATGAGACGGGACAGGGCCCCCGTCATACCCCAAAAGTGAATACAGACCAAAGTAGCAAAGTATCAACTATACCAAAAGTAGCTCCGAAGCAAGGGAGCTCTTCAAACTGCAGTCGAAGGTCCTAAGCTGGAGGCCCTCTACCCTATACATCTGAACCTGCGGGCA